>APFE030256347.1:119552-141418 GCA_000404065.3 Pinus taeda
ACAATAATAATGTAAGGGCACAATAATAATAATAGTGGGCTTCTATGGGGCACAATAATAACAATATGGAGACTACATGGGCACAACAATATAATAAGGGGGTTGTACTAATAACAAATAAGGGATTACTCTAGTAGTATAGGGGCCCATAAATATAAGTAAAATTCAAACATTTTTCTTAAATCTCATCAAAAGGTTGCTATGCCATAATCTAGAGAATTATTTCATTTATATAATGAGTATAATTGGGCCCCTTCCTTGGGTTTAATTCTTCATATTGACATTTGGGAATTCAACCCTCTCAACATTACCATAATTAAGTTTATCAAATTTTTAATTGTTTCTTATTAGCTTCAAGCTCTATCTTGAATCATTCTTGTTATTACTCAAAAAATAATCACCTGGCCAAAATTGCTATTATAATCGAAATACATCATGTTAGTATGGGTTTACCATTTTAAAACTCACTTTCACTTGTGAAAATAGCCTATAGAACTATTTTTCCTAAGTTATTTTTGTTCATTTTACTCATTTACATGAAAATAACCTATAAATCCATTAATTTTATATTATTTTAATTATTTTCCCTATTTATGTGAAAGTAATTTAATTATTTTCATCCATTTGATCCATTCAAATGGAATTAGTTCAATAAACCAATTATTTATGAATTGTTTTCATTAATAATTTATAACTTTAAAAATCCTTATTTTTAGATAGTTAATTAATAAATGTCATAACCATATTTTTAACTGTTTCCTCTCCGACAATATATATATATATATCAAAAGTGGTTAGACCTTAATTTGGTTTAATACCATTTTTTTGTTATTTGGACTATATCAAATCTAACAACTTTTTGTTATAAATAGGAGAGGTTTTCTCCCTCATTTTAGTATGACCATTCAATCATCATTTTTATCTTCCCATTTCTTTTGAGCTCGACCATTGTTGAGTTCTCACACACACTAGCTCTTTGCTAGCCAACCATTGGAGAGAGAAAAGTGCTTTGATTGCAAGATAGGATCAATAAAGAACCCTCCCAAGATAGACATCGAAAGAGCACCACCTATCCTAGAGATCTCCCCATAGGTGTAATATAAAAAAGGCATTAATTTTTTTAATATTGGAGTTTATTACATATTATTTGTTTCATATTTCTAGTTTTTATTACTTATTTTTTTCTTTATATCTATGAGTAATACATCTAATTGTGTGATCAATAAATCTCAGGGTTAACTAATCTACATTTTGAAGTTAGACTAGGAGCAACCACTAGAAAATAGTTTTTTCTAATCCTTATGTAGAAACTCATCCAACAAATTAGTGACTCCACTAGGGATCTAAACACATTTCGGACTTAGGTTATATCATTTAGATAAAATCCCTCCATTGTTTTTACTCTCATTTGCTTTCATTTTTGGATTGTGTGTCTTTGTTACCCATTTTATGTTATGTTTACCGGTCACAAGTTTGAGGGGTCTAATAAACAACACCTAAAGATTAGTTTCTAGCAATTGGAGCACCTGTATTTGCTAATGAAACTTTTGGGGGGTTGGGAGACCTACGTTGTGCCCCTACAAGTATCAGGGGATATAGCAACATTACTAAGCAAAAATAGGTTAGAGACCTACAAGGGTTTATTTTTCAAAAATTACAATGTTTTTTCTATTTTTTCCAATCGTCAAAATATAATATAGGATTTTGAAGGCCAAACACTCCAAGTTCCCATTGATGTCCTAGAACATGATGACAATGAAGATGATGGTAACTATCAAACATTTGAAGTTGATGAGTCCATTAAAGATGATGACTTTGATGAGGACCCAGATGTTGAGAACATCAAAATTTCTCTCTCCTCCACATGAATATAAGAGTATGTTGAATGCACTCCTTTTCAAAATTTTGGATTTTATCATGCATCTTTTGATGAAATGGAAAATGAATGATTTGCAGAAAACTATTGGATTTGGATGAAGAATGTAGTAGTCATATTATTGACAATATAGATGATTTTTCTACATATTGGGAGGCATAAATGGGATATAAATTGTTTTCATTTTAATGGACGTCCTATTTCTGATCCTAATGATGATTTTATAGTCAATATTATCAAATTGTTGCCTCTAGAAAAGCAATCATTTCATAGAACTTTCCTCATCACTTCCAACCAAATATGTACACTAATGATGTAGATTGTTGGTAACATGATCTATAATCAAATGCTTAAATTTCCTTTGTATGCAACTTTATTAATTAAATGGACTTAATAAAGATTAATGAGCAATTAAAAGATGAAATTGTAGAATAAAAAACCATAAGAAAGAAAAATAACAAATAATTATTAACAAAATTCACCCCTCCTAGGTTATGTCTCTGAGTCCACTTCAAATGAGCGTCTCAAGCATTAAAAAGATGTAAAAAAATAAGTATAAATGTCTTTTGGAATCAAAAGAATTTGTAACTTGCAATAACAATGTCTGTAAGACTCTTCTATGGAGATTATATTACTATTGAAACACTCTTCTCAGTGTCTTCTTACAAAGGAAAAGGATTTATGGTTTGTATTCTTCATAAAAAGCATTGTTGTGTCCTTCAAAATAAATTTGCTCCAATACATAATGTAATGGTTTGTGGTCTAGTGATAAGTTGTTGGAGTTTTGTGGAGAAGATCATAGTTCAAATCCCATAATATCTCTTCTTGCCTTTTTACATGGCATAAAATATGGGATTTTAATACGATAAAAGATATTGTGGTTAAACATATAATATGTAGGTGGAAAAAAGGTACCAAGTAAGCCAATTTTTACTTTTTTGATGCTAGATTATATGAGGCACAAATTTCTAAAATATTTGATGGATTGGATAATAAAATATTATATTTTCAAATCACTTGAAAATTTCAACCTCCACATACGAAATGTCATTTTATACATTCAATTTATTCGTGTGTCAATTGTTAATTGTTCCATATCTCGTCCCATCACCATAACACATGTTAGCTTGTCATCATGTCATCACACCACATGTTAATACAAAATGTCATATGTGTCAATATCACCCCTATTTTTCCTTCAACTTTCAAAGACCATAACTTTTGCATACAATGTTTGTTTGAGCTTGTTAAAATTACGAAGAAAATCTCTTGATGATCTCTTCAATATGGAAACATTTTCATAAACATTTGAGATCACCAATTTCGATCAATGGTGGGAATCCTCTTAGATCAATCCTCCCACTAAGAGGCTTTCGGAACAAAAAAAGATTAATTTCATTCAACAAGCGAGAGTACATCTCCCTAACTTTTCCGATTTCCATCCATTGCACTTTACTTGGATGTAATCCTTTTATACCCACACAAATATATTCCATATCACCTCTTCACAAAGTCATAATCCTTTTATCAAGAAAAACATCCTCTTATAACTTATCAAGATATTCAGGAAACCAAAAAAAAAAAACATCATCAACTGAAGGAACTTGAACATTTTCACCTTAATCTATGATCATATGAGGCTCATATAGTTTCAAGTTTTCAAAATTCACCACTAAATACACTTGCATATATGGAGGTAAATCTAACCGAGAAAAAATATTTCCACCAATCATTTCCAAAATTGTTAACGAACCATAGTTGAATTGTTTGAGCTTTTTACCTTCACCTTTAAAATGTTATTTTCTAATATGTAACAAAAATTGATCATCGACTTGGAAATAATGATCGACATAATGCTTATCATGCCTAGCCTTATAGTTGGCTTGGTTCTTTTCCAAATATTATTTTATAACTTGACGAACCAATTAGATCTTCTTAATGAACTTTGTGGCTTTATGTGCATCATTAAGTCCATCCTTTGTGGCATTATATGCATCATTATGTCCATCCACCATTCAATATTGCCCAAAGGTGATGTCCAAAGGAGATTCTAGAAAATACTCAAAACATGTCTCAAAAGGAGAACTCTGGGTAGAAGAATGTATGGCACAATTATAGGCATGTTGTACATAATGCAACTACTCATACAAAATCTTAGGATGCTTACTACAACATTGTCGAAGTAAAAGTATCATTATTATGTTGACCACTTTTGTCTATCCATTGATATTTGAACGAAAATATGTAATATTTTGAAGCTTGGTGTCTATCAACCCTCATAAAATTGACCAAAAGTCCCCAAGAAAGTGAGAGTCTCAATCAAATACAATCGATGTGGGAAAACCAAAATGAACCCGAACATTCGGAAATGACATATGTGCAATCTTCTCTTCTATCACTTGCTTCTTACAAGACATCAAGACAAACATTTTTTTTAAATCTATTCACTACCACATACAAGTGATCATGCCTTTTTCTAGACATAAGTAGAGCCTGTGTAAAATCCATAGTCACAAGTCCCCATGGACAAGAAGATAGAGGAAGTGGCATGTACAAACCAATTTTTTTGTTATTTGAATTTCTCTTAGTGCACATGACATATCCCTTTACGTATTTGGAACCTGTTTCTTTCATTTGATGCCAATAACAATAACGTTGTAACTTAGCTAGTATTTTTTCTATACCAAAATGACTAGAAATGAGAGATGTATATGCTTCTCTAATTACATGTACTCTTTCATCACGTGGAATACATGATTTACCAAGATGATACAGTGGTTGTCATAAACATGATAATCTAATTCTTCTACTTGAGAACCATGAATTAGTGTTTCATATACATCCTTGAAATCTTCATCTCTAGCATATTATTCAATATAACTTTTATGAGCATATTCACAAGTTAATAATATCTATGGTAAGTGGGGTTGAATATCTATGGTTAAGAATCTTGTTATATTATTGTAAGTATTAAGTTTTTATCTGCTTATTAATTAAATTTAAACATGGTTACGGAATCATTATTTTAAATTATATGATAAATATGGATCTTAATTTATAGATGTTATTTATATGTTATATATTTAATGTAATATGTATATTATAGTTTTTCTTTTATCTAAAAATTAGTTTGTAAATTTATTATTAAAAACAAATTAAATTATAACAAATTGAATTTTATTATTTTTATTACTTCTAACTTTTTATTATTAAATGTTTATACTCATTTACAGACGCTACAACTTCTCCCACATACTGGGCTCTATATTACTTTTAACTTTTTATTTTTTTTAATTAAGGTCATGATAACATATTAGTAACTTTATTTTATATATATTTCTTATACCTCATGACCAAAAGGAATTGTCACAAGAATACCATCCACCAAATATGTTGTGATTGTTGTAGCTTGGGCTATGGTGGAAGATATTTCAAAGGCTAATGATCTGTATGGACAATTGTCTCTCCGTACATCAAATAATGTTTCCACTTCTTCATACTCTGAACCAAAGCATACAATTATTTTTCATAGGTGGGATAGTTTCTTACTACACCATTGAAGGTCACAAAACGGTAACAAATTAGTTTCCTTCATTTTATTATCACTGCTCTATGGCATAATCACTTGCATCAGTTTCAACCTTGAAAGGTTGTTGTAAATCTGGCAATGCCAAAACTGGGGTTGTATTGATCCTCTTTTAAACTTTCAAAGGATTTTTATTGTTTTCCTCCCTACTAAAATACATGCTTAGTGTTTGTCAAAGCATGTAAAAAATATGCAATAAATGAGCAGTTAGCATTGAAGTTTCCTCTTACATTGAACTACTCCTAGGAAGCTCCCATTTTTTGTGACATTATTAGGCTTAAGCTATTTTGTGAAGGATTCAACTTTAGAGGGATCAGTTTTAAATTCACTACCCCCTATCATATAGCCTAAACAAGCTAAAGATGTTCTACCAACTTCATTTTTTGACATCTCTTTGTTTCTCCTTTTCCAAAACATCTAATATTTTCCTAACATGCATTACATGATCTTCCCAGTTTTGACTAAAAGATGGGATATCATATAAGTAGACTGCTACAAAATAATATATGAATGACCTATACATGTCATTCATAACTCACATTAAAAGTAGAAGGAGAATTAAAAATCCCTAAAGGCATGACTAGCCAGTCAAATAGACCTTGTTTTGTTTTAAAAAAAGTTTTCCAAATATCGCCCTTAAAAATTATGATTTGACCATAACCACTTCTTAAGTCTAAATTAGTGAAATAGATTGTAATCTTCAACTTATCTAAAAAATCATAAATGTGAGGAAGAGGATAATGATTATTCACCATGATGTTTTCCAATGCTCAATATCCACACACATTCTCCAAGCACCATCTTTCTTTGGTACCAACACAATGGGTGATCAACATGGAGAAGTACTTAGTTGGATGAGTCCTTTCTCAAGAAACTCTTAGACTTTCTTCTTGATTCCTACTTCTCGATCATTGATGGCCTAAACATGCCAATCTTAGGAATAGGGGCATCTTACTGCAACTGTATCTCATGTTGTATCTCTCTCTTGGGAGATAATCCTTTAGATTTTTAAAACACTTGATTATAGCTAGAAACAATCTTAACTGATTTGTCATGTTTATGATAACATCCTTTGAAAGCATTGGATTTATCATCATCCTTGACTTTTACAATCATGAGTACAAAATTTTTGCTATCATTTATAAGCCTTTTAATGTCATGTGGTAACAAAAGACAAATTGGTTTTCATTTAATGGAGTCTCACGATATACTATACATCATATTTTATAAGATGATATTTTCTCTCCTCCCTATAGAAGATAACTTTCCTATCATACAAATATTGACTTTGTTAATTTGGTAGCTCAGGGACAAATTCCCTCCTTTGGACAACCTTTCTCATCAAGAAATACCCCTCTTAGACCTTGGTAGAATTTAATTTGGTTGAATAAAAATGTATTTTTAACGTGAAAACCCACATGTGCACAAAAGTACAGGTCAATTTTAAAGAGAAATTAGACACCCCTTAGAAGCATATAGATACAAGACAAGTCTACCTCATTTGTGCATCATCATCAAGCATATTCTTCTCTCTCTTCTTTCGATTGGTTCATGTAGGTATGAAATTGGTTCATATAGGTCCAAAATTGTAGGATCCGAGCTCAAACATGCGAGGAGAAGAAATTAATCTGGAGTTGCAAGAATGGATCGAGGAAAGTTTGGATACAACCCCATGGTTGATAGGGTGCTCCCCACTTCTTAAGCACTACAGTCACACTGATTGTCACTAGGTCCCTGCGGTTGTGACCTAAGATATTTTTTATCATTGACCATGGACTTGGATCAACTTTGGAGACTTTGACGTTGATCAAATTTGTCTATGGGGCTCATCTCTTAGATATTGTTTGGTTGGATTTGTTGGATAATCAAAGGATTGACTTTGAATCTTGATTGATGAATTGGAACAATGTACCCTCTCTCTCTCTGTGTAGAACATTTTATGACAATATAACAAGAATAAGAATTTGAAAGGGTTTTCCCCATTGTGGTTTTTCCATGGTCTTTGACCAATCTTGATGTCTCTTGTTATAGTTCTTGATTGTCTTCTATTGTACATTGCATTTATTGTTCTATCTACTATTGCTATTTATTACTGGAAGATTGATTTGGTTGCTAATTGAAGCTAAAAATTAGGCTAAAGTGATTGCAATAGCATGGAACAGTGGAAAATTAACATGGTATCAGAGCCAAGGTGAAGACAAGCCCAAGGAGACAAGAGACAAGAGAAATCATTCTTGAAAGAAGTTGATAGAGCCTATTTGATTTAGTCAATATGTCTACCTCTTCCTTTAAGGATTCTGATAAGCTAGGTGACTCATCAAACTTTGTTTCTTGGAAGATCAGGTTGGAAGTGATATTGGATGAAAATGATGTTTTGGAATATGTGGAAGGAAAAGTTCATGTACGCCTGGAAAATTCGACCTCTACTGCCAAATCCAAGTGCAAGAAATATGAGCTCAAAGCCAAGAAAATTCTCATTGATGGTTTGCAAGATCAATTACTTGTTTATGTTGGTAGCTTGAAGAAGTACAATGATATTTATGACAACTTAGTCACGATGTGTGAGGTAAATAAATTGAACCACGTCCTCTCCTTAAAAAATCAACCCAAAGAAATGAAGATGAATAAGGGTGAACCTGTGCAATCCTATATCATGAGAGTATCTCGACTAAGGGATCAATTGCAATCTATTGGTGAACAAATATCTGACAGAGAGTTGCTAGTGGTCACTCTTCAAGGTATTCCTCCTATTTAGGAAACCTTCATTACTACTCTAAGCAATAATAATGTTCTTCCGACATTTGATGGGCTCATTGGTAAATGCACTCAAGAGGAGGCCAAGATGATTGCCAGAGGAAGAATTCAAAAGTCGGAAGAAGGAGAGCCCTATGCATGTGTTGCTCAGGACAAGATGAGGAAAGATAGAGGGAGACCATCTAATCCAAAAAATCCTTCTCCCAAATCCAAGGACTCCAAAAGGGTATAGAAAAGGCAAACCTCAAGTTGAATGCTTCAACTGCCACAAGCATGGTCAGTATGCTCGAGATTGTCCGGAAAAGAGAAATGATTCAAGATCCAACTACAACAACAATTGAAGCTTCAACAACAATAGGTTCAATGATCGAAGAAGAGGAGATGGTAGAAGACGAAGAGATACTCTAGATGATCAAGAAGAAGGCCATCGTCCTTAAAAGAGGTCAAGGAACTCCAAGTATGAAAATAATGTAGCTACTAGTCAATCTGAATATATTCTTATTTCTACTATTTCTAGTTCTTCCCCTCCAAATTTGTATGATAGTTGGCTTGTAGATAGTGTGGCTTCTAGACATTTCTTTGAATATCGGGAAGTTCTCACAAACCTAGTTGAGAGGGAGTCAAATTTGAAAATCATCCTTAGACACAATACTACTCATCCTATGAAAAGTTTTGGTTCCATCAAATTTCATTTGTACTCGGATGAATGTGTTCTTCTTCATGATGTTATGTATGTTTTGAGACTAAAGAAGAACTTGGTATCCATATCTGCCTTGGAAGACAAAGGCATGAGAGTAGCTTTCATCAAAGGAAAATTCCTCACATGGCCAATGGAATCTCACATGAGGGATGCTTTTACCTTGGGATCTAGAATTGAAGGACTCTATAGAGTCAGTGGAAGACCTTTGTTGGCAATGGTCCATGACACAAATCATCAAAGTGAGTTATGGCATCGTAGGTTGGCACATCTACATTATGAATTCCTACCGAAATTGAATAAATTAGTCTATGTGATGCCTAATGTTCAAGTTATTCATGATGGAGTATGTCCAAGATGTGCCAGTGGAAAGAAGACAAGGAGACCATTCCCATCTAGTAAGAACAAGATTGATGGTATTCTTCAACTTACTCATTATGACCTATGTGGACCCACGTTAGTGCACTCTATTGGTGAACATCTCTACTACATAATCTTTATTGATGACTTCTCCAAGAAGACATGGATATACTATTTGAAGCATAAGGATGAGGTTTTTGATATGTTCGAGGACTTCAAGGCGTCGATAGAGAACCAAACAAGTAAGAATATTAAGGTCTTCAAGTCTAACTGATCTAATAATCACCCTATGAGTGACATCAGTTGAAGATTTATTAAACAAAAGTATTACAGACTCATGTGCTAGTGTGTGCTCTGTGTTATTTAAGCAAGGGATCGATCAGATTGCCAATGCACAGACATTAAATGGAAAGACGGCAGAGAAATACAGTAAACAATACAAAGACACAAGAATTTTAGTAAGGAGTTCAGCCTATTCTCCAGGGCTACATCTCCGGTCCAACTTTCAGTGGTGGCCTTGTTTTATTGTGTCTTAAAGCAGAGAATTACAATGCAGGGACTCAATGTGAGTTCTCCTGAAGCAGGTTTACTTGGCAGGGTGATTCTTGGATTCCCCAAGCCACTGGAGTACACAGACTCTTTTTCTTCCTAACAGCTCTATGACCTTCTAGTCTACAGTGGAAAGAGCCAAATGTGGTGCTCAGTCCGGACAAATTCCTCTATGGGATGGCTTGAATCTTCAAACTTTCTGGTGCTCGATGCTGCCTATGGTCAGCTCGTCCCTCTGTCTCTTTCTGCTTTTGTTTTACTGTTCTTTGTGTTTTGTCCTCCTCTCGAGATTCTGGTTCATTTCTTTGTCTCTCTGGGTTCTCTGTCCCTCTCGATATCTCGATTTGACTGTGTATTCTGTCTCTGTTCATGGCTTTTAGCCATTCGTCCAAATGCCTGTTTGGTTCTTCTTCCGCCTATGTCGATTCACCTTCTGCAGCTGCGCTTGGAGTTCCCTATTCGGCGTCATCACCAATGCTCAAGGAGTGGCCACGTCCTCCTCTAAACAGCGCCAGCCTGCTTCGTCGATTCGTTTCTTCAGTTACGTCGTGGATGTGTTCTTCCTCCACTGTGGCGGTCAAATGGATTCCAAATCCTTCTAAAATGCAGCGTATTCCTTTGTCGATTCCACTTCCTCCATTGTGCGCGACCTCAGTCGTCCGATCTGGATCTCCCATATCCAACGTCATACGCACGTCCCGCGCGGTTGACTTGCTCGACCGATAGCGCGCGATCAACAGCAGTTTTGTCTCACCTCTGCCTGCCATGCGTCGATCGTTGAGTGGGATCGCTCTACTTCCTTCTAAAACCGCTTACCATTTGTGGGCACCTCGATCAATACCATTGGTTTTCCAAAGCGCGGGTCCCGCCTTTGTACATTAGCGCTTTTTTCGCTTTTTTGCCCGTAGTTCTCCAGTTCCCCCACGCGACTGAGTGCTCGGGTTTTTCCTTCACAGCCCTGTTCACCTAGTGATGCACGATTAACGCTAATCGCGCATCAAAATCCACCTCTGTTTCCCGATCCGGGGCTCCTAGGGGCTACCTTGACCTCCTGCACACACTCCATGGGCCTTGGTCAACGCACTTTGACCGAAGTCCTTGTCGTTCCACGCTGGCTACCATTGCCACTGGTTCAGGGTGTTTTTTATTGTTGTTTTGGATTCTTTAGAGATTTGTTTCGACCCGATACAGTCATGGTTCTTTGACAGTTTTCTATGGATCCAATTCGGATCACTAACAATGGTGGAGAATATACATCAAATGAGTTCATTGACTTTTGTAAGCAGGTTAAAATCAAGAAGGAAATTATTGTACCTTACAACCCTTAGCAAAATGGAATGGCCAAAGAATATGAATCGATTATGAAGAATGATGTATGGGATGTTGTTCCGAGACCTAAAGGAAAGTATGTCGTAACTTCAAAATGGCTATACAAGATCAACCATGGAGTTGATGGAAGCATTAAGAAGTACAAAGCAAGGTTCATTTCCCGAGGTTTCTCCTAGAAAGAGGGAGAAGACTATGATGATATATTTGATCCCATTGCCTACTACACCACCATTAGATCGATTGTGGCCCTTGTTACTAGTCAAGGATGGACTCTTAACCAAATGAATGTAAAGACATTATTTCTTCATGGCATACTAGAGGAAGAAGTATATGTTGAGCAGTCTTAATGATTTGAAGTGAAGGACAGGAAGACTCACGTTTCCTGGTTGAAGAAAGCTCCATATGGCTTGAAACAAGCCCCCAAGGCATGGTATGCACACATTAATAATTATCTAGTGAAGCTTGGATGAAGTAGTGTCGATCTGAACCTCTACTTCAAAGTGGTCCAAGGTATGCCTTTGATTTTGGTTTTATATGTTGATCATTTATTCTTGACAAGCAGTGAGCCCCTGATGCTCAAATGTAAGAGGGACTTGGCCTCTGAGTTCGAAATGAAGGACCTTGGTATGATGCACTACTTTTTGGGACTAGAGGTTTGGCAAAGACTCAGAGAGATTTCCCTTTCTCAAAGAAAATATGTCGTGAAGTTTTTGAAAAGATTTGAAATGGTAGAATACAAGTCCCTGGCCACGCTGATGGAGATGAACTTCAAGAAGATATGCGAAGATGTTGTTTAACCTAATTTGGAAAATCCTTCTAAGTGTCAACAGTTTATTGGGGCATTGATGTTCCTAGTGAACACTCATTCAAATAAATTCTTTGCAGTGAGCAGTTTGGGTCAATTTATGATTGAACCCCTCCTTGCACATTAGATTGTTTCCAAGCACATTTTGAGATATTTGCATGGGATGTTTAAGCTCAGTCTGAGATATATTACTAGAGATGTACGACTTCATGGTTATACGAATGCTAAATGGGTTTGAAATTTTATTGGCAGGAAGAGCACATATGGATGTTGCTTTAGTTTAGGTTCCACATGATATATTGGATGAGCGGGAAACAAAAGTCCGTAGCTTTGAGCACGGCTGAGGTAGACTATATTGTTGCTAGTATGGGTAGTTGCGAGGCAGTTTGGTTGAGAAATCTCTTTAGAGAGTTATTTTAGCAGGTCCTTAATACGATCGTGATATATTGCAACAAGAGTGGAATCTTATTGGCAAAGAATCTCATAATTCATGATAAGTCCAAGCAATATTGATGTCAAGTATCATTCTATATGAGGTATGACGCAGAGAGGAGCAATGATCCTCCATCATGTTCCGACTAGTGAGAAAATAGCGGATGTACTCACTAGGGCTTTGTTGAAAGGGAAGTTCTTGGTCTTCAAAGAGAAGCTTGGATTGTGGATGTGATCCTTGCCCTTGTGGTAAGTAGATCTCGCCTATTGATAGAAGGTGGTAGCTTTAGCTCCCCTATGATGTCAAATTCTTATTCTTTTAGATTTGAGACTATTTAGTAGAGATGAGCATAAGAGATAAGCAGTGACAACATTTGACTAAACGATGACATGATATTTGAGATGGAACATACGTTGCAGCTAGTAATTTCTCCCTAGATGAGAGAGAGTGTTAATTTGGAAGCTCATGGACTAATTCCCTCCTTTGGACAACCTTCCTCATCAAGAAATACCCCTCCTAGCCCTTGGAAGAACTTAATTTGGTTAAGTAAAAATGTATTTTTAAGGTGAAAACCCACGTGCACAAAAGCACAGGTCGACTTTAAAAAGAAATTAGGCACCCCTTGGAAGCATATAAATACAATACATGTTTAGCTCATTTGGACATCATCATCAAGCATCTTCTTCTCTCTCTTCTTTGGATTGGTTCGTACATGTTTGAAATTGATTCATACACCGCAATTGCAAGGTCCAAGCTCACACGTGCGAGGAGAAGAAATTAATCTAGAGTCACAAGGATGGATCAAGGAAAATTCGATTATAGTCGCATGGTTGATAGTGTGCTCCCTAGAGCTAGAGGGCTACAGACGCACTGATGGTCACTAGGTCCCTACGGTTGTGACCTAAGATATTGTTGATTGTTGACCGCAAACTTGGATCCGTTTTGGAGACTTTGACTTTGATCATATTTGTCTATTGAGCTCATCTCTTGGATATTGTTTAGTTGGTTTTGTTGGATAGTCAATAGATTGACTTTGACTCTTGATTGATAAATTGGAACATTGTACTCTCTCTCCGCGGAACATTTTATGTCAATCTAATAAGAAGAAGAATTTGAAAGGGTTTTCCCCACTATGGGTTTTTTTTTGGTCTTTAACCAGTCCTGGTGTCTCTTGTTATTTCTCTTGATTGTCTTCTACTATACATTGCATTTTTTGTTCTATCTACAATTGTTATTTTTATTGGAATATTGATTTGATTACTAACTGAAGTTAAGAATTGGGCTATAGCAATTGTAATAGCATAGAATAGTGGAAATTTAATAGACTTCTAAAAACAATCCCACAAATATCAAGTGGCACGACATCTAAGTCTACCTCATCAATGAAATTCGTCATAATAGAAAATCTCAGTTTGCATTGTTTAGACACCTATAACTTAGCATTTTCACATACCCATCCTAAAGGATATGGTTTTGAAAGAGGCTTAGTTTCAAGTCTCGATGTTTTAACAATTTCTTCAGAAAGAATATTAACTTGTGAACTACTATCAAAGAGTGTATCAATCTTTGTATGTTTTGAGTTGCTCTAATACTAAACCCACATTGTTTCTTTTCATCATGCATAGTTTCATATTTTAAAGAATGAGTACTAGAGCTAGAAATAGCAACAAAAAGCATGTCTTGTATCCCCATGGTCATGATCTTAGTTTCATCACCTAAATCTGATCCATGATCCTAATGGACTATAGCAGTGATTTTCTTATTGTCATTCTTATTTTTTAACCACCTTGGCTTTAGTTCTATATGAAGTTCCCAACACCTAGCATCATTATGTCCATTCTTTTTGAAATGTTGATATGTAAGCTTCTCACCTTCTTTCTTCATTGTAGTTGTTTATTTTTTACCTTAGCCTTTCCTTTGTTCTTTCTTGCAACTGGTTGAATTGGTTTATTTGGGAAGTTCTCATGGACATTCCCCTTGACCTTGACTCAGTGTGAGTAGCTTGGACAAAAAATTCATCAAGATTAATTGGGTTAAACATAAGAATAGTATGTCTCAAATAACTATGCAACCTAGTAATATACTTTGAAAGAGTTCCTTGTGTATAAAGATGAATATCTAATGTTATTGCCTTCTTTCAAAACTCTTGAGTGTAATCTTGCATGTTTTGTCCTCTACCTTGTCTTAGATTCTGTCAATTTGTTAATGTTTGTTGCTAATATATCCGAATGTAAATAATTGCTTCTTTAATGCAACTATAATCACATACCAAGAAGATGGCATTTTACCTTTCATATGAAGATCTTCTTGAGCCTTACTCTCACAATGTATTGGTGTTGCGCCTCCAAGTTAGAGAGTCATTATTTGAACCTTGGCTCCTTCATTCATAATTCTTTCAACCCTACAATAGACTTCAATATACTTGATCCAATTATCTAGTTGAATATTTGCATTAAGTTCACCATTATTCATCGGCAAATTGAATTTCACATCTAATTTTAACAAAGATAATTTAGAATCAACCTTCTTTGTTTCCCTTTTTAAGATAGAGATAGATGTGGAGAAGGATGAGGAGTAATTTGAGGAGTGTTACCACCATCTCCTTCATCTTTTACTTGGCCTGGTCCTTCTCATTTTTTCTTTGTTCTTTGTATAACTCTTCCACCATAGATTTCATATCAAGAAATGCTTGCATGAATGCTCTTTCAAATCCAGTGAGGCTTTCTTCCACTTCAAATTCCATTACTTTTCATGGAAATGTTCATCTTATACCGATCTTGTGATTAAACTCTTGACGTGATCCTTCTCCATGCTTGAGCTTAGACCTTGTTAGCATTCAACACTCTACAAATCCTTAATCAAACCTGCTCTAATACCAAAACTTGATCTTAATTAAAATGCTCAAATTTCCTTTATGTCCAACTTTATTAATTAAATGGACTTAATCAAGTTTAATGGGCATTTAAAATATGGAATTGAATAATAAATTACAATAAGAAAGACAAATAACAACAAGTTTTTAACAGAGTTCACCCCTCCTGGGTTACGTCTCCGAGTTCACTTCAAATGAGCATCTTATCCCTTAAAAATATGCCAAAAAATATATCAAAATATCTTCTTACATCAAAATGATCTCCAACATGCAATAAAAATGTCTTTAAGACTTTTCTAGAAACACTAATATTGTTCGAACACTCTTCGCGCCCTCTTCCCATAAATAAAAAAGATTTATGGCCTTTAGTCCTCATAAAAAAACGCTATTGTGTATTTATTTAAAAGAAATTTGTTCCAATATATTGCAATGTAATAGCTTATGGTCTAATGGTAAGTTGTTGAAGCTTTTTGGAGGAGATCATGGTTCAAATCAAATAATATCTCCTCTTACCTTTTCACATGGCATAAAATATGAGATTTTTAAACCAGAAAAAGTATTATGGTTAAATACATAATAAAATGGTGGAAAGAAAAGGTATGAAGTGAGCTAAGTTTGACTTTGTTGATGCTAGCTCGTATGAGGCACAAATTTCTAGAAGATTTGATAGGTTGGATAATAAAATATTATTTTCCAAAGAAAAAAATTGTATATATTTAAAAGGGAATATATACATATGTTGTCATATGGTCATGAGTGTTGCAAATTTCTAGAAGATTTGATGGGTTGGATAGTAAAATATTATTTTTCCAAAGAAAAAAATTGCATATATTTAAAAGGGAATATATACATATGTTTTCATATGGTCAGGAGCGTTGCAGCATTTCAGTGTTGACAGAAAAATAAAAATCATAAACCTTACAAAGTTGTTTAACAAAAAGGCCCCACATTACACCCTCAAAGCATAAAACCAACATATGGTTGCACATTGTAACTCAAGCTTGTCATATCACAATGCCAATATGTAGACTAGAAGGAAATTTGGTCTCCACTCCATCAGCAAAATCATAGTACCATGTTGTATCAATGGGTAAGGCAAGGGCTTCTTTTGACAAATCATCAGCTTCCATGTTGAGTTCGAATAGAATGTGATAAAAAGGTATTTCTTCAAAAGAGCTTGCAGCATCCCTAATATCTGATAACAATTTTTCCAGTCCAAGAACTTACTTCAAATCTCCTGTTGGCCCAGTGTATCACAAGTTTTGAGTCGCCCAAAACCTATAAAGATGTTAGGCCCTTCTGCCTAGCCAACTCCAGTAAAAACCATAGCACCGCAAATTCTATTTTTTTATTTGAACCTCCACCCAACGAATGTTGACGATAAATGAAATGTGATCATCAAAGATATAAAACCACCCCTACACCACATCGGGGAGGGTAGCCTTAATTGGCCCCGTTAAAGTAGCCCTAAGGAGATACATAATCAATTGCATGCAAGATCGATATGCTGGGTTTGTTAGGATTTGAATATGATATGTATTCTTGTGCCAATGTTACCACCTTCATTGCACACACCTCAGCAAAATAACCTTATCCTGGAACACACATAGATTTTGTGCCCACCAAATGCTTAATACCAATCAACATGGTAGGGATTTGAAAGGGGCAACTTGCTTGTCCAGCCACAAGAACCTGAAAGCATCACTTCAATCTCTTCCAAACCACCTCAAATTTGGATTAAAAACTTACCATAAAATTTTGCATACATGTGATACATATCTACATTATAAGAAAAGGTGTTTGTGAGTCTCTTCATGTGAATTTCAAAGAGAACATTGATTCAGCCCATACCAACCCCTCAGAGAGCTGATCCCATGTAAGTAATTTAGAACTGAGAGTTGCAACCATGCTATCAGCTTGGCTTTCAGAGTAGTAGAGATTCCCCAAAGGAATTTCCACAACCAAACCTTATACACAGAGCACCTATCTTTGAACCAAGCCTTGTATCTATGTATGGCTATGAATGTACCAATATGAGCATTATATATAATATATATAATATATATATATAGTATATCCAATTTGTTAGCCACTTCACCAATCATCCCTAAATCTCTTGTCGACTTCCACCTGAAGTGCCCTTTAAGTTGTGAAACTTGAGCTTTTGCATCTGCTATAAATTGCATATTTAACTGACTAAGTTTGGCCAATAGAGTATCAAAGAAATTGTATTCATCACCAACACCATAGCAAGGGTCCAAAGCCCAAACGAACATTGTGTCCATCCCCCACTCGCCACGCAGTCTATTTTACCAAAGTATAATCTCGTACAATAGCTTTCCACACAATTGAGCCTTAGGAAGGTTTGACTGGAATACTAAACCAATCAATCAAAGATTTCTTGAGAAAATATTCGGCTTGAACTACATTATACTAAAGAGAATTTTCTTGAGTTAGTTGCTATAAACACTTGCCTACTAGAGCTAGGCCAAATAGAAAGGTGTCCTTTAACCCCCAACCCCCAAGCTCCTTTGGGGATTTTAGACAAGACCATTTTACCAAGGGAATACCTTTGAGAAAGCAAGTGTCAGACAAACCTTCTACACATAGCACATATCTTTGAACTAAGCGTTATATCTAAGTTTTGCTATGAATGCACCAATACAAGCATTTTTTGTCCAGCGTGTTGAGTTTGGTTGTCTCTCTCTCTCTCTCTCTCTCTCTCTCTCTCTCTCTATATATATATATATATATATATATATCCCATTTTGCAGTCACTTTTCTAGTCATCCCTAAAACTCTTGTCGACTTCCACCAGAAGCACCCTTTAAGTTGTGGATCTTGAGCTTTTGCATATGGTAAAAATTACATATTTAATTAAGTTCAACCAATAGAGGGCTAGAGAACTTATATTCATCGCCAACACCATACCAAGGGTCCAAAGACCAAACGAACTTTGTGAACATCCCCCATTTGCCACGCAACCCAATTTTCAACCAAAGGATAATCTCGTACAATAGCTTTCCACACAATTGAGCCTTGGGAAGATTTGTTTGGAATCCTAAACCAATCAATCAGAGATTTCTTGTTAAAATATTTGGCTTGAACTATGTTATACCAAAGAGAGTTTTATTGAGTTAGTTTTTATAAACACTTTCCTACTAGAGCTAGGCCAAATAGAAAGGTGTTCTTTAACCTCCAAACCCCAAGCTCCTTTGGGGCTTTTAGACAAGACCATTTTACCAAGGGAATACATTTGAGAAAGCAAGTGTCGGACCAAAGAAAGTAATAACTGGCTTTTCTTATTAGATTAAATAGGCCCTTTGGAACTACTACAATTGAATTCCAATAAACAAGGATGCTTTCTAAAACAAAGTTTACCAAAACTAGTCGACCACCTCTAGAGAGGAATCGATTGGACCAAACAAATATCCTAGCCTCAAATTTTCAAACCATCCACATCCAATCTATCAGGCAATATTTATTTGGCTTTAAGAAGAACCCCAAATATTTGAACCCCTCATCCAAAGACTTGAGAGGGAAAGGGAAGTTGTCTCTTACCATTTGAATAAATTCTTCAGATAAACCCTTGAAGATAATGCATGATTTATCTACATTTATCACCATTCTTTTACCTCTGCAAAGTAGGTCCAATGCATTCTTTAGGCAAAAGAAGTCTCTCTTGTTCGCCCCCAATGCAAATGAGAACATCATCAAAATATAGAAGATGAGTAAACTCCACCACCTCAGAGATTTTGAAGACATTCCTTTTCTAGTCCCCTCGATACTTAGATGAAGGCTAAGGGAGCTCCATTGATCAGAAATGCAAAAGATGTCATAACCTTCTAAACTTACCGATACATAATAATAAAAAAAAAAATTATTACACATGTAATACAACCCCTACATGATCATGGTGATATATCTTTTACCACGGTACGCAACTTATATAATATAGTTTGATTTAATTTAATCGTGTTCGAACCCTGGTTGTGTGGTGAACGGAACCATTGCTCATTAATCAATTGTCTGGTGTGATTACGATGCCAATTGGCCTCGGTCCACGTAACCCACCTACCATGCAGATATTTCCCTCCGGTAGCTGGGACATTTAATGTCACCACACGGCTGCCACTTCCTCAGGATTAACACTGCTATGGACGGCCTTGATGATATCCTCAGATCGGACGGTGGAGAATTTGGTTGCGTTGGCGGCAAGGTATATAGGGTTCCCATCCTGAAGTTTCGGTTCATTTGGTCAGTCTCCCGGCTCCAGAGAGCGGTTCCTCCCTCTGGTGTTTGTCACAGAACTTTCTGGTTCGACTCTCCACAGTCATACGGTTTGACGATGGTGAAAACGCCCACTGTCTCTTCTCCAGAATATTCATCGACAGGCAGGTAAGCTCTTAATCTGTTTCTTTTGACCGCTTCTCCTCCGCTGAGATTTACAGTTTGACTGATCCATTGTTTTGATGTGGCAGAATCGTGTAAGGTCCATGCGGTCGTGGGAATAACAAGGGCAGCGTCTTCCGCCATTCAACCCAATAGGTAAGTCTCCTTCCGCAGTATGCTTTGTTGGTTATTGTTTTTGGGACTCGACCTTATACCCGTTTTCCTGCCAGGGATGATTGCCAGTTCTATTTTTGAAGGCGGGTTTAATCCCTTACGGCAGGCTCTGCTTTTGTTCCATGTTTTAATCCTTGGGATTTGATGTCCGGTTACAGGATGCCGAGGGTTAGATACCTGTAGGGTTTCATGTTTTTGGATTTAAATCTCAGGAGCCGAGTTCAAGTCCTGAGCGGCATCCATTTCCTGTTGTAATTATTTAGTTTACGTGTGCTTATATTTTGATGGACTCAGTCACACTGTGACCGCGGCTTAATGTACTTGAGTTTAAGGGTTTTATTCCCTGTTCTATCCATTTCGAATATGTTTAAATGTCCTGAGCGTATTATGTGACTATAAATGTTTTTCTTAATGATTAATGGAGTAAAGTTTGATCATTAACGCATTACCGTATGGCAATAATGGCGTATCTAAAATACTGGTTTAGTTGAGAGGGTTTTCTTTATTTGCGGCAGTCTTTTCATGTTATGACTGTCGACTTTCTTGTATAATAATGTTATAATCATGCAGTTCTACACAGGTAGCTAGATCCTTAACAGGATTTCGCCATGAGTTAGCCCATCATTGAGGGTAAGCCGCGTTTTGGCTCCGAATGATATCGTTCGCCGCGAGCTATCGTTAAACCCTCTTCGTTCATGATGATACGCGGTCATGTATCCTTACCCTTTTCCTTTGATTATGGTATGCTATTATTTAATGGAAACCCTCTCCGCGAGATTAATCATATTGTCGGATTCCTATGTTTTTCCATTTGGTACTGTACTGTGGCTTCGCGCTACCAAGTGATATTCACCTGCGCATGCCGTCGCCTCTCGCCCACATGGGTCGCGACCGGCATGGTCTTGTTCTGGTTCATTATATTCGTATTATGTTACAGTGACTTGCAATGCAAAACCCATAAGTTTTCTGGGCGGTCTGTTCAGTCATTAAATTAGAGGGTTTTATTTATGTTAAGAAGTACAATCTATATTTAACGATTGCATGCAGTTTCTATCCCCTTTTTCAGTTTTATATGTATTATTTACGTATTCTCGGTGTTACAGGTACTGCCTGTAATACGCGTTCTCTATCTCTGGTTACCTTTAGTTTTATAGATTACAACTCTGTAATACGGGTTCTCTGTCATTGGTTACATTTCGAGTTAATGATTACAGTCTTCTCTGTGTTATGCTTCTATAGAACCGTATTAATTATCTGCCTTCTCATTTCGTAATCGAACACCGGCAGTTGGTTCATTTTGTTCTATTCATATTGATATAGTTACAGTCTTTTCTATGAATTTCAGTTTCATTAATTCAAGGGTAAAAGACTTAATAAAGTATCTGCTTATCATCATCTGACAGTTTCCCTATAATACAGGTTCATGCACAGACTAAATGTATGTAATCTTTAGTTATCTATTCTCTTCCTTTTTGATTCCTAACAGTGTGCGGAATAGAATATTGTACAGATAATGTGTAGGTTTTCATATCAGTTCTCTTTTCTTTCTTTATCATTTATCTGTGCATATAGACAGAGTAGATTATACAGTAACAGCAGTATTTTCTTTAACACCAGGTTCTGAATCATTCGTAAATAATGTCACAGTAACTATAATGAAATATCGGTACTGTCAAATAATATTTAATCTTCTGAATCCTATAGATTGAAGATACTTACCTGGTCTCCTGATATTGTCGTCTGCACCCCTACCGCCTACGGATAATGGTTTAGTGCTTGATATCCTCCCAGCCACGAGACCAGTCGTCTGTACTACGTCTCTCCCCCAAGCGATCCTTTGCCGGCCCCAGCCTCTGCAAAAGGGAGCACAATTGTGCCTGTGCTATCTGGTCCCCACCAGACATAGCACTTCTCTCTTTGCTCAGTGCCTTCTTTTTCTTTTTTTTTTCCTGTTTGTTCCAAAAACAACCCAGGTCTTTTCTCCTTTCCCCTTTTCTAAGGAGAAGGGAAAACAGTTAGGGTTTTTCCCTAGTGTACTG
>APFE030256353.1:0-31912 GCA_000404065.3 Pinus taeda
AATTTAAATTTTAAAGCTTACACGTCTGTGAGACGTGTTTGTGAAATAATGTCAGTGACTTATATGAATCCAGAAGTTCGGCTCAAAGAATTCGATGTTCCACGAAATGAAGAACGGCATAGTTTTAATTAATTATAAACAATTTGAAAGACCCGCGTTTAGCAGTGGATGAGGATGAACCCGCGTTTAAAAAGCGCGTCTATTCTAAAAACAACACTCATCCTCTCCCGTTTCAGATAGACCTTCCTGTACGCCTTCTTCTGTAGTTCTCCATGCCTGCACCCACGCTTTCAATAATCACGCGTTTCGATTGGCCAATTATTAATTATGGCGGCCATTCCTTCACACTCAAGATATCCCATCAACGTCCGCTGCATTGTGCTCGACTTCTTCCTCTGCTTTGACCGCCCACAACATTCCCAGAACATTCTGGTGGCTGTGGGCTTTGACTTCCGCGCTTTCTGCGCGTTATTCTTTGCTTAATAGCGAAGGTTCTTATCCAACGGCCGCTATATATAACAATCACTATGTTCCCCTTCCCCATCTCATCTCATCGGCAAGCGTTTAAGTTTAAAGTACTGCGATTGTGTAGAAACCATTCTCTGCATTTTCGTCGATTGTGATCGAATTCAGTTCTGTTTCTACGCGTCATTCTTTTCCTGTGTTCCTTCCCCTCTTATCTCATTTGCAACTGTGTAGAAACCATTCTGTGCATTTTCTTGGACTGTGATCAAATTCAGTTGTGTTTCTAATCATTCGAAAAGATGGGTCACAAGAATCATGAGCACCACCATCATAAGGAAATGGAAACCAAGAACGTCGCTTCCGGGATTCCTTACTCCGGCACAGCGAGTACGTATAAGTTGAATGAATCAGAATACGAGAGGGCAAGGAAAGACGAGAAGCATCATAAGCGTATGGGACATTTGGGGGAAATGGGAGTAGCCGCTGCCGGAGCGTTTGCAATGGTACTGCATATATCCTTTACTCATTAATTCTATATTTTCATATTTAGGTCCTCCACGATGTTAATCGTATCTAGTCAGATTATCTCATGGAATCTATATCCTTGTACTGTTTCTTGTATTTTGTGCGGTCTTCATAAACTACAAGTCGCCCAAAACCAGAATTGCTTCGATGATTTTAATAACGTAAGAAAGTGAATGTGTATATTAATGTAATTTGACATGTGTGCAGCATGAGAAGCACCAAGTAAAGAAGGATCCCGAACACGCAGAGAGACATAAGATGCAAGAAAAGATTGCGGCCACAGTTGCAGTTGGAGCAGGGGGATATGCCGTCCACGAACATCACAAGAGGGAGGAGTCGAAGAAGAGAGCAAAAGAAGCTCATGGAAAAAAACATCATCACCATCTATTTTAGCCACCCACACGCGCATCATCTATTCGTTTAAAATAATAAATGTGTTCATGTCAGTCACATAATTTGTTCATTTGTTGGATGGTTCGTCCGCCAATCCAAATAAACATTGTATGGCGAATATTATATTGTCTGGAGCTTCTGATTCAGCGCCATTTCTATTATTTGCACTGTTATGTATGGAAACCACCTCGTTCGTTTTTCTCGCTTTGGTCCTTCCTTTCCGGTCGACAATTTCGCATATTAAAACACCGCGCATAAATATTTTCCTGGTAATCTATTTTCGCAAGTTACAACGGCAAAACAAAGTTCTTCCTTTCCGTTTAACAATTTCGCATATTAATACACCGCGCATAAATATTTTCCTGGTAATCTATTTTCGCAAGTTAGAACGGGCAAAACAAAGTTCAACTTTCAAAGTTTCAAACCAAAAAGATTGCGTACCAGCACATTTTTGTATTACCATTTTGAAAGAAGGTTTCACCTCTCAAAAATAGTTTGGTTATTTTTCTATTATTTCCAAAGTACAAATAGTAGCCATTGTCTCAAAAGTACAAAGAGAGACAGATACGATTATTAAATTGGAATGGTTGAATTTTTCTAGCAAAGAGGTTGGTTTAAGCCTAAGACTATATCCAGGAATACTGAAACCATGATCGAAGACACAAAAGAATGATCAAAGAGAACACATGCCAACTTATAAGACAAAACACATCATAGACTCTCTAGCTCATGATGATAAATGCAGATGGAAATCAGTGCAGAAGGCCACCCCATATAGTCATGATTGAAGCCAAGAAGCAGAAAAACCCATTCATAGATACAACAATAACGTGCATGCTAGGAGCTATGACAGTCCAATGATATGACAGGTTTAAAGCATGGGAAAATCAACCCTTAGGAAGCCACAAATAACTTCGCAATAAAATATAAAATATAAAACCTTGCATGCTGCCTTCTTCATTTAAGAGTCTTCAGCGTTGGAAACAAATCATTACCTATTTTCCAGATAATTCATGGTAAGATTAAAAGTGGTTGTACCACAGTATGAAGTCAGCCCTGTTGAGACAGATAAATGTACATTGAGAAATCTCACCTCCAAATCTTGGAATAATCCCAAGTTGAAGTTCTAGAAACCCAAGCTGCGCTTTTGGGGTTGAAATACGACCATGACAAGACTGCGTAAATTAAATACATCCATGATAACTCAAAACATGTAAGTTCCCAAAATTCCCCTTCCAAAACATAAAATTACAAGAGATGGACAATCATTGCGACATACCATTGCTAATTCTAATCCACCACCAAGCGCAAGCCCTTGAATAGCAGCTACGGAAGGTTTCTTAGCCTCTATAACAGCACCAAAAGGCCAAAAAGGTCAGAGCCAGAAAAAGGTTCCATCCTAAAAACACATAGAATCCTTTTCCAAACTTTCAGGGGTGCCTAAACATCCATCAAAATCTTAATTTTTTTATGTTAACAATATCAACATATCCAGCTACGAATTACAATACAGGAAAAATGTAGGATCCTTTACCAATACATTGATGAGTTCCTAACTATGCTATTAGAATGCTACTTTTAACTGTACCATCAAATCCAACTATACTCTACAATAAGCCTAGGTATCCATATTTTGGCACATTCCTAGAAAAGCTCAAAATGTCAAGGGTATGATAATGTTTCGCTTTATAGTATTCAAATAACATATGAAAAATAACGATCCAGCAAAATGTCTTTTACAAGAATTGGTAATGTTTTTTGAAATGACAAGTCAAAGTAAAAGCAACATTCCTCTATCTTATACATTATTTGTGGATTTGATAATAGCTAACATTCCCGAGATACAGTACCCCCACTTCAGCCATACATATCACCGACAACTTGCAACTTTAGTGAAAACAAAAAAAAGCAACATATATAACAAACGCCTACCTTCAATAGTATTGATCATAAGATCAACAGAAACTCTACCCAAATGCGACAAGTTCCCTGCTAGATACACAGTTACAGAGAATTGAATATGAGCAAACATGGAAACCTTTGAAACAATCTACAACAGAATTTAAATTTTGTATGAAAACTTAGTTTGGCATACCAGTCTATTGTACTTCCTGGAGAACGTTGATGTCAAAACCCCCTGAGAATTTGCCTCCATTACCTAATAATGCCAAAACAGAGACATAGACATGAACTCATCTCGATTTTTAAACAGAAGCATTTACATCTCTCTCTATATATATGAATATATATAAAGATTTATAACACCATTGAACATTTAGTACAGTTTCCATCCCTTCTGCAAACTGCATTCATATCACTATCACTATTATAACCAAACAATCCTTCAAAATTAGATTGCAACCGACAACTTCAAAACATGCATACCAGTGACAACAATGGCCTTCACATCATTTCTCCTCATTGCTTTGTCATATTTTTCTTTCAAGCCTGCAAGAACTGTAAATAAAACCAATTGAATGGTTACTACAGATATTAAGTTAAATGATAACACATATGCTAATCCATTACTTACACCAAGATATCAACACACAAATGCGTATGTCATTAAGCCTTCTCTTTCAATGAACATAAAATTATGACGTAGTCAACTACTTACTGGACAGTAATATGATGAATTTGGTAAGGTTGACCTATGATTTGGAATTGGTATGTGCAAGGTTCACCGAAAGTTTGTTCTTGAAATTTATTACAACGATGAATGGTTCTATGTTATGATGATCTTGATAATGCTGATCTACAATCTAGAATCTGCATTATGAGATTCCCTAATGGAAAGAGCTCTTTCTTGAAATTAATTATCACAATTAAAGGTTCAACCAATTAGTAGTATGTATTTGTTCTAGATATCGCTCTAACTTTTACACTATGCATTCCACATTATGTATTTCTCGTAATCAACTATGCTTTTATTGCAAGACTTGAATATCCTTTCTTTCCATAGGCTTATCAGCATATTTCATTACTCATTTTCACAACAAAGATGTCCGAGATAGTTCTCATTTTTCTAACTATGCTCATAATCTTTAATCTCAAAATCACATCTCTGTATGCGAAGGTGTCATCAGGCTGACCTGATTTTATGTTTGTACTCTCTTTTCTCATTAACAAGACTTCAGAGTCCCATATTTTTTTTAACACCTCCTTCTAAAGATTCTTTAAAAGCTGATAGTTTGCATTAACTTGCAGCTCAATCTCAGGATTAGATCAAGCAAGCATCCATAAAAATGAAGATGACTCTGACAAGAGTAGACTCCTCGATTACTTTAAGCTTTGCCCACTCTATCCAAAATTTGTCAAAAAAAGTGAGAATTCAGTACAACTTCTACAATGTAATGCTAGTTTGGCCAAAAATCCGCTTCTTCAGAAAAACAAAGAAGCATGAGAAATTTAAAGAATGTCGCCAGACTATTCTAACTCGTCTGAGTCAAATTTCCAAGTTCAACTCTGTTCTTTGAGGAAACCAAATCTAACTTGACCCCGAGTCATATATTCAGACTCAAGGTCACAGGTGAGTCAAACTGATTCAATAAGTTCCGACTTTCAAGTGATGTTTCAGACTTTGCCATCTCTATCTAAAAGACAGAGAGAACCCAAAAAGACACTCGTTGTGTTTGTTTTTCTAACCTAATTTGACAGCAGCCAACCAACAAACCTGTGTCATCTATGGAGAATCCATAGCATTTCAAGTATGTGTGTATATAAAATCTAAAATGAGTTGTCTTTAATATTCCCGTTTTATAGCTGTCATAAATACTTGTATTAATCAGAAACACATTTTCTCCCCCGAAGGTATTTTTTCCTTTTTTGAGCTATGGTCTAGAGGTCGAGACAGGGGAGTCACCACAATAACAACCCAGGTTCAAACCGCAGCTGGAATAGAGCCCCTCTCGTGTATGAATCGGCGAAGATTGATAGCACCCGCATTAATAGAGTCTTTATGGGATGAAGTTGGGATTTATTGCTCCCAACAGACCATAAAAAAGTGTTTACCCCTGCCCAGAAAAAGTAAATTTAGTGTATCTTTTACATTCCCAAATCAATTTACAAGTTTTTCCCGAGTTCGAATTAACTCTTGATATAGGGCCTTTACAATTCGTACTTGAAGTCGAGATTGATCACTTTGACAGTTTAATTTCCAAACTGTTGGGCTTTGGCCAAGCCATTCTCTGAGTCAAGTCTGGTAACTTCAACAATATTGTGCCAAATTTCCACAATTGTCATTTTAAAATTTACGTAGAGTTGTAAAAACTTTCAACAAAATTTAAATAAAATAAGTTAATTTTATTTCCTTAAAATTATCACTCCCCGGATCGTGCTAGGATTTTCAAAATGAAGTTTTCAGAATGTGCAGACCTCTTTATACCAATCTGAATTCGACACCAAATAATTATCTTTTCTATCAGAAAATCAACATTTTATCTCACAAACAGGTTTCAAGTAGATTTGACGATTAATCCTAGCTTTTACTAGAATGAAAACGAAAATAGCATAAAACATGTAATAATTAATATAAAAAAAAACAGCAATTAAAACCCTTTTAAACCTAAAAACATCATGAAAACAAACATCTGATCCTTAAATCAAGCATCGTTAAAACCCTCAAATACATAAAAAATTTCAGTTTCAGCGCAGATTCTATGATTTCTATTTTCAATTTTGTAAAAAATCATTTCGAGCCCTTCCGTGTTACTGCCAGAGCATTGACCAGCGGATTGGTCATTTTGATTATGGCAACTTCATCGGCTCCAACCTCCATGGTCACTTCCACCTTCACCATGATTCCCGACACACACCTCGACTGTAAAACAATTTAATTCCAGAGCCCAATTAAGCCTTCCAAGCACATAAACGAAGAGAATACAGTCGGCCCCTTCCCCGATCTCAGAAGATTCATTATATGTCCTGACTCATAGAAGGCGACCCAGACGAGTTGGAGAGGATGAAATCACCTCTATGGTTCCTGTAGTGCAATAAATGGCGCAGGAGTATAGAGATAATCCCCGGGGCCCAAATCGAAGCACTGATTCTTAGTGAGATTCCACACTCTCTTCGACCCAGACACAACAAAAGACTATAGCAGAAGAAGAATTTAAGGTTTGTGGCTCAAAAGAAAACAGCGTTAATAATCTAAGCAAGAAGAAGAGGGCATTTAACTCAAATTTAGAAGATAAGTTAACCTCAGACGCAGAGACATTTGGCGCGCTTAAAAAATTAAGCAACCTATGGTTTCATAGATTTATAGATTCATTTAAAAGAAATAACAGTAATTTCAAAAGACTCTAGCAGAAGCAGATGCAGGATTTAGGGTTTGCAGCGGAAAGGAAAACAGTGTAGGAGTGTGAAGGGGTAAAATTGAGATAAAGTTCAAAAAATTATTGAGCTGAGTATAACGATATTTACCTTGGAAAGAATTTTGAAGTGGAAGCCCGAAGCAAGTGAATGGAGGAAGACGTTTTTGGCGGAAGCTTCTTGCACTGAAAGAAAGCCCCTGTTCCTCGTCCAATTATTAAATAAAAATCACTCCAGTTCAGGCATTTCACCTACTCTGTCATATTGTGAGAAATAAAGGAAGGTGGTGTTTCGAAACCCCATCACTGCTAACTTTAAACTGCCTTCTCAGTAATTTGTAACGTTTTGTTCACGAATTACAGGAATCTGTAACAAATTTGCAGATATTTCTGCCAGCTTAATGTAATAAATTTGCGGATATTTCTGCCGGCTTAATGTAGTGGGTGAAGATTGGAGACGGCCATCATTATGGAGAAAGGTTTCCGTTGAGGTTTTGCCGGAAGTTCTCAGAAATGGCTAAGAATAAACAAAAATTGCACGATACATATGAACAATAGGCCTGATGTATGCCCGCGGAATGTGGACGCTAGATGTCAACCTTAGAAAAAAAAAGACTACGAAAGTCTCACACAAAGGAAAGCCTATTTACCTAAAAATAAGGTGGGAATTTTTTTTTAAATTTATAAATATTAAATTTATTACGTATTTAAATATATACTTTAAATAATATACCATCACAATTTTATTTAAAAATACATTTTTATATAATAATTTAACCTCATTGTTTCCACAACTAACAACTTGAACTTCACACAACTCGATGACTAATCAGATCTAACATTTTTTTTAAACAGAGATACATAGTCAAATAGTCAAATCAACTGTGAGCAAACTTATAGATAACGAAAACATCACATACCCCGGTCCCCAACCACACAGCAGTTGTATTACCATCGCTCAACAAACATCCTTTTTTATTTAATGGTCCTCCCTAACTAATTAATTAAGCAATCCCTTCGTCTTTCCATATTCCACAGCGTCATCGTAGATTTGGTCAATGCCAAATTTGAAGGAGAAACCACTCTCCACCAATTTCTTCGACGAAATGTTCACCTTTAGAGTCTCTGGCACATCCTCAAACCTGGACGTATACACACAAACATTCAATTGCTCAAGATTCGTATATACATACATATCGAGACCATAGGAGATATACATACATATCAAGGCAATAGGAGAAGGCAATACATTACTGATATTAATACTCACTGGATTGGGACATTGTACTGGGGATAGCGTTTTGACAAGTAGTGTGCAAGGTGTGGGACGGAGGTGTTGATTGCGCAGCAGATGTAGCGGCCGTTTGCAGAGGGGTTCTCCATCAAGAAAATATGAGCGCTGCAGAGGTCGTCCACGTGTACTAATGGTATACACCCCGATAACATCTGCACGCCCTTTAGTCGCTGCAAGCCGTATGGGATGCCGGTGAGGAGAGAGAGGGCCACCTGAACACTGAAGGGCACGTCTGGGGTAATGGAAGCGCCGACGGTAATCACAGGGATGATGCTCACCACATCCAGATCGTACTCCTTTCCGTATTGGAACGCTGCTTGCTCTGCCAGAATCTTGGAAACGGCATATTCCTGCACCGTCAAATAATGATGTCTATTGAGTCACAGAAACAAGAATCGACTTCAGTGAGTTTTTTCTGGGTGTTTTGTTTGAATTTTTCAGGTGTAATTTTTTTTAAATTTAGTAGGAATAGATTGAAATCATAAATTTGATGAGTAATTTTTGTACCATAAAAATTTCCTAAAATTTTTTAAAGCATTAAATCCATATATATTAAAAACTAATTTAAATAATACAAATCAAAATTTTATCACAGATTTCAGATTCCAACCTAAAATGATACTAAAAACTAACTCAACAAAAATTTAGAGAAAGACGTGAAGCATTGTAGTTACTGATTTTATGTTTTGATTAGGTCTGAATCTACGCACCCAGGTAGGGGGGCTTTTTAGTCCGGAGGAAATCAACGTCTGTCCAGTAGGATTCGTTAACGCTCTGATTTTGCTCGGCGGGCTCGTTGATCATAAACGTAACAGCAGACGATGTAACCACCACGCGCTTCACTGTTTGTGCCTTGGTGCAGGCCCTCAGAACACCAAGAGTTCCCTCAACGGCCGGCCTGATCACATCGTTCTGCCGAAAGACGAATTAATGTTTATATATATATATCAACATTTAGGTGTATTTGGTACCATGAATTTTGAAACTTAAACAGAGATTTAGAGGGCTTTACCTCTGGATCTTTGGGTGCGAAATCGATAGGAGTTGCTACATGGAAAACTCCATCGCAGCCGGCGACGGCAGCGTCGAAACTGCCGTCTTCCGATAGGTCCGCTCTAAAGAGCTTGAGCCGTTCCGCAGCTCCCGGAATGTCCAGGAGATGGCGCACCTTCGCTTCGTTCTCTGTGCGCCCCGCCAATAATATACTTGTTAAACGTACTGAAATAAATGGCAGAAATCATTCGGGAGAAGAGGAGATGCGAACCTGGGTTGCGCGCTGTAGCATGGACAGTGTAACCCTTGTGGAGTAAGCGCTTGACGAGCCAGGAGGCCACGAAACCTGTCCCTCCCGTCACGCAAAAAGTAGAGGCTCGACGGACTTTACCATCGATGGTTTCGGCGGCCATTTTTCGAGGTGTAATGGGTGGCCCCTTTTTCCTTCCAGTATTATTTTTGCAGGACAGAGGATGAGAGATAGAGTTTCTCTGAACCTTTACAATCAGAATCGAAGCGCCTCCCCGATTAATATGTGTGAGGTTTATTTTACCACATCTACAGTTGTAAGAGTGTGGCCGCAAAGCGTTCGGTCAGCTAGATACATCTGAATAGACAGAAGCGTTCGCTCAGCTACATACATTGTGAATAAAAGTTGTTTGGGATGAACTTCGAAAATGCCGTAGGGTAAATAGTCGCCATCACAACTAAATGTGGTCGTTTATGAATGTAATTTTTGACCATTTTCCTCCACTTTTTAGATATCATTGATTAAGTGTATCGATCAATGTGATATATTATTTTTTATTCATATTTATTTAATAGGTTAATATTAATATCAATACAATAATTTAATATCAACTCAATATTAAGAATAAATTTAATATAATTAATAATTATTTATAAATTTAATGTTATAGTAAAATTTATGCATAACTATTTTTTAACTATAAACTTTTAATTGATCAAGCAAAAATAAAATTACGTCATTGTGATTTTTTTGCCCAATATGCCATAGAGGGTATTAAAGCCGAAAGGAAATATAAAGCGACAAAAGAGATAATTATAGTCATCTAGGTTGGCTTTGATTTTCAAAACTATCTCTTTTTTTTTTTCTTCTTCTTTTTTTTAGCAACCTTAATGCAAGCTTTATAAGGCAAGCTGAGGAAAGCTCTTTGTACATTAGCATTACACTTGAAAGAGGATTTCTTATTAGAGTCTCAAGAAGCGGACTCATGAGCTAGTTTCAATAAACATTATTATTCAATATCTATTTGCTAATTGTCAAAGGAGTATGGTTCACAACAAGAATCTCATGAGATGATTGATGCCCTAAGTACTGGACATTGTCTCTTTGATGGACTTTGGACCTTGTCTCTTTGATGAATTTCTATCATTACAGCCTTCATAGTCCTTGTCCGAACAATAGGAGGTCTTTCACTCCATAGAATTTCAGATGTTTTGCTTCTATTGAGAATTAAATGTTGAGCAAGAATTCTATAAATGACATGTTTCATGATGGAATGCATAGCATAATGAATTCTCATGGTCCAGAGCGAGGGTATAGTGAAAATCACCAATTTTTATTTTGTCTAGTAGCCCTTTATTGATATCTATTTCATCATAAATTCTGCCAAGATACCCTAAGATGCCTTCCAAAGGCATCAATACCAAGGAAATGGCCTAGAGAGTCTTTAATGCCCTTAAGGATTGAATATTTGCCACAAATGAACTAGTAGATCTAGAAGCCAAACCCATATTGGCAATTTTGTAAAGATAATTATGGAAAGCTTTGGCAATATGGTAAAGGTAATCATGGAAAGGTTAATGTGGAAACCAATGGGTCAGAACCAATCTAGTATTGCCCCAAAACCACTAACCTTTCAGATAGAATTTTCTAATAATCTTCAGATTCCCCAAATAACTATGCATAAATTTAATTCAATGAATTAGTACAATTATAAGATCAGTTAATGAATTTAGTATACTAATTTAATTATAATTATTATATATAAAGAATGAATTTAATATATTTAATAATTATTTTTGGAAAGTTTTATCTAATTAGAAAATAAAATGGCAATTTTGTAGGTATTATTGTTTATTAATTTTGTCCAAAATCTAACAATTTTTTTGAAAGAATCATAAATTAAAATTGTTTAATCTACAAAATTTGAATGCTTTGAGGTATCACAATTTCACCAATTTATTTAAGTGAAAAAGTCCATTTCGGCTACTCTTGCTTCTCAAATAAATTTTGATTACATAGCCACAACTATTTTTTAAATAAATTCTTTATAATTGAATCTAAATAAAGATGAAACTAGGTAAATTTGATGAAGTGAAGAATGCAAAACACAATGGTGAAAACTTGGATTACCATAATTTTCCAGTTGTGGATAAAGTCTCTTCTCGACTAAACTAGATTGATTATTCCTCAACCTTTAGATGAAGGTTAAAATGAAGTGATTCATGTCATTTACTTGAGTTTGGTGGGAACAACCACTGATACAAAAATGCAATCTAATAAGTAGCATTTCTCTCTATGTAATTTGTACAGGGGATTGATGAAGCACAATTATGCATACGGTGTTAATGATTGGCAGATTTAGTTGGAAAGGATTTCTGGAAATTAAAATTAAAATTAAAGTTGATATAGTTAGATAGTTTTATACATAATTGTTAGAAACAAATAAATTCAAAATATAATTCACAAATTTTATAAGGAATATAGTTCATCAATTTTTATTCTAATCAAAATATTTTTTTTTTTGGGAAAAAATGAAAATGATTTAATAATAATTGTTAGAAATAAATAAATTCAAAATAAAACTCATAAAATTCTAAGGGAATATAGATCATCAATATTTATTCTAATCAAAATATTTTAATTTTTTGGAAAAAAAATGATTTAACAATACACAATTGTAATAAAACATTGATTCAAAACATTAAAAATTACATATTTAGCATCAAGTTAGTGTGTTGTATTTGACAAGAGTACTATAAATAAATAGAGTACATTTTAATTGAAAGGCCATATATTCCAATATGGCAAGTTTTATGGGATTTACAATTTTTTGTCTTATGGGATTTACAATTTTTTGTCAAGGAGTTTGAATGCAAAACAGTAAAGTCAAAACCCTTTATTTATGGAAAAATCAAAATTTTATTATCTTAAAGGCATGTTAATGGATCTTAAAAATATGCTAACTTTCCAATTTATAGTATCAACTTTCTTATCCATATTTGGAGTAAATTATATTGTTCATATATGTATAATATATGGCTACTAATAAATTATATTGTTGATACATGTTTAAAAAAAAATTAATTATGTGTTATTAATTGTCTTTAATGGATCTTAAAGATATGCTAACTTTCCAATTTATAGTATTAACTTTCTAATCCATATTTGGAGTAAATTATATTATTGATATACGTATACTAATAAATTTAAATATAATATGTTTAAAAAAAATTATGTGCTATTAATAACGTGTAGATTTTAAAAATGCAAGTAAATGACTATTACATAATAAAAAATATAGAAATGCCCAAAATTTAACCATCCATCTCGTATATGAAATTAATACAATAACTTATCATGTAACCATTTAATAAAGTCAATCATCATTTATTAATTATTCATTTATTACAAAGAAGCAACAACAAAAAATAACTCATATACACTCAAAAGGTTTGAAATATATAAATATTCATGATAGGAAAAATATATTATAAAAGAATTGTATAGAGCAGATGATATGTGACTGTTACAAATGAGGGCCCGCTTATATACCTAAGCAGGTGGCCTTTCAATATCTCTAAAATTTTCTTTTACTTTTTAGTATGAGCTAGATATGTAATGCCTTACTATTTAATATGGAGTTGAGAGATGGCATGTAAAAATTGTATTGTAGATACTACATAATATGTAATGCATTATGCAGTAGGCATGGTCTATATTGAGATTGGGCTTGAGGAATTTTGATTTTTAAATAAATGAGTGAACAAGATATAATTTCAGGAGAATATTCTTTGCCTAGTACATTATGAAAGGTATTTGAACTCGTTTTTAGTTTCAAATCAAATAATAACATTTAATTTAAAAATCATTTATTTCACCACTTGTTGAACACATTGAAATCAAATGGTTTCTTGACCATAGGTACCCTTGGGTTCCATTCAAAACTGAAATATGGCAGTTGTAGATAGACAAAGTTAGGATTTGAGAGCATATTTGGGACTTCAATTCAGACCATAACCCAATTTATATAAAGTTATCATGGTTAGAAGAAAGGCAGCATAGGAGGAAAACCCAATTCTCTTGGAAATCACTATCAAGGGGTAAAATTCTTCTAACACAAGAAAATTGTACTATCTTCAAGACAATGTTAGAGAGATTAATTCAAAAGGAAAAAACTCGTTTCCAAAGCTTGAAAAGTCACAAGTTAACAAATATAATTCAAAGTGCACTTGAGAAGTGAAACAGAGCAAACAATAGGAAATTGGAATCAATTTGTTTCCTATAAATGCTTAGTTTTATGAAGAATGCAAAATAGCAAGGAAAACCTTGAAAAATACAGGCAAGGAGAAGATGAATGTAAAGTTATATAAGTAGTTACGAAAAAGGAAAAAAAAAGAGTTCATGCAAACAAGGAAAAAAAAGTTAATATATCTAGGCAAGAATAACCCAAAGCTTTTCTTGTAAGGACTTCAACCAAGGAAGAAGAAAATAAAAAATAACATTACAAACAATCAATGGTTTGAATATGCAAGCCAACTTTATGAGAAAGAATCAGAGGTTGAGCCTCCCCTCAAGATCAACAAAACTACAAAGCTCTTCACATTACAGGAGGTGGAGATTGGAATTAAGAAGCTAAAAACGGGAATGACAAAGGACTTGGTTGAACTTCAAGCATAGTATCTAAAATGGGGAATGAACACTCTTGCACCACACATCATGGAAATATTCAACGACATCATTCAACAAGGATTCCCAAGAGACTGGACAACTAGCTTAGAAATACCGCTTTTTAAAAGTGGAGACATTAATAATCTTTCCAGTTATAGAACCATTATTAACAATCCTTTGTTTTGCAAAGATTTTTGACAACATGGTAGAAAATAGAAGCAGTAACTGGGAAGAAATAAAAGAAAAGAGGGTAAAAGGACAAGCAGGTTTTAGGTCGAAGCATTCCACAGTGGATCTTGGTATCACGTTGAGACACATTATTGAAAAGGTTTTGGGGAACAAAGAAGAAGTATTCTACTGCTTTGTTGACTTCAGAAAGGCATTTTACATAGTCCCTAGAGATAAGTCGTGGTGTAAAATGGAAGAACTTGAAATTCCTTTGCATTATAGAGTTGTTGTCCATAGAATTTATGAAGAGGTGAAAGTTAAATTAGAACCTCAACGAGTATTTCAGAAATCTTTAGAAGTGTCATTGGAGTCAAGAAAGGTTTCTCTCTATCCCCTACTCTTTTTGGTTTATATATTTATAAGCTAGAAGAGTGGCTAAATCTGTAAGGTGGAGATGGTTTTCGGATGGGGGAGTTTGTGATAAAACTTCTTTTATATGTTGAGGATCTTGTATTGATTTCTAAATCGTCCCATGAATTGCAGATGCACATTTATTCCCTTGAGAATATTTGTAGAGTAGTGGGGATGCAAGTCAATACTGACAAGACCAAAATAATGATTTTCTCTAATAAAAGGAAGTAGAGCTAGTGTACGTTGTTCTTGTAAGGAAACATTCTTGAAGAAGTAAATGAGTACAGGTACCTTTGGGTTGTTTTCAACAATGAGCTTAATTGGGAGGACTGTAGAAAGACGAGAATTTTAGGAGGGTGGAAAGAATTATATGCTCTTCAAAACAGATGTAGAGAGGCAAAGTTATGGGATTGGAAAAGTACTTTTTGGACTCCTAGTTTGTCTAGTGATGATATATGGGTGTGAATTGTGGGCTAGCAGCACACACATCTCAAAATGGAAACAAATTGAGAAAATCCAAAAATGTTTGATCATGAGCAAGATCAAAATAAAAAATTTGGTACCTTATGAGGTAATGTTGAGTGAAACAGGAGTAACTCCCATCGTAGAAATTGTGATGGTGTGGCTCATAAGATATCTAAAAAGAATTGAGCAAATGGGAGTAGGTAGATGGCCGAATGTTATCTTCACTGAAGGAATGAGTGAAGGAAAGAAAACATGGATGAGAAAAAACTACACATGGATGCAAACATGGAATATATACATCAATGTCTGTCCCACAAATAGCAAGGAGCTAAAGAATTTTGTTATGGAGAAGTTTCATAAATGGGTACGGGGAAAAGAGTTTGGTAGAAAGAAAAAATAAGTCATTAAGGAATTATACCCTACGTGTGATCTCCAATAGAAAGAGTACATTGGAGTTAACATTTTGTGGAGGGAAAATGTGCATATTGCTCAATTAAGAACCAACTCGCATCAACTTCGATGTGAAACAAGAAGATGGAAAAGGCCTCAAGAATCTTGGGAAGAATGATTATGTACATTTTGCACGTCTAGGGTAGTGGAATCGAAAAAGAATTTCATTTTGGAATGTGATGCATTCAAAGACATCAAAGAAAGTTATGGGAATATGTTAGCATCGGTTTCTTGGCATTGTCTTTTTAGCAAGGGGATTGTTGGAAGGTTGGGCCAACTCATCATCAAATTGAATAAGAAAATAATTGAATTGAAAAGGGTGAAAAACAAGGAACTGATGGTCCCATAGACTATTTTTAGTCTTGTGGATGTTAAAATCTCATTCCATTTCATTATAGGGTTCAAATTTGGAAATGAGGCGATTGGATATGGGCCTTATCAAAAATGCGGTGGTTGTCTAGGAAATCGGTTCAAAACATTATGTTCAACTTGTTACGCCATAAGGCGTTCCCTTTGAAAAACACTTCCCTCCTTGTTCTCCTATCATCACTCTGGGCCTTTTGAATTAGTGTGCGTACAGAATAAAGATAAAGGTAGAAGCTAAGGATTGATTAAAGGATAAGTATCAATATTTCATTTCAGTTTTATTATGCATGTGATTTCTGATTCTAGTATATGATGATTGCGTGTGATCTATGATTTTAGTTTATGATGGTTACATGTGATTTATGATTTTCATCTATGATGGTTTTGTTTTGAGCTAACCTGATGTGATATGTTTATACATGATGATTTGGTCAAAGATGCTAGTTTGACTTGTTGTGATGAGAAATAAAGAAAGTTGCAAGCATACCTTATTAATGGGCCACCAATGAGGTATTATTTGAAGTTATTTTAATTTATTTTGAATCTAATGGAAATTATGTGCTTGGTATAGGAAATCTTGAAATGCCCTCTTGGGTGGTAGAAACTAACAGGAAGCATTAGAAAAAATGGAAAAAGGAGTTGGAACAGGTAGCAATATGATGTTAAAGCATACAAGACCAGGGCCATTGTGGGACATTGGTACCCAATAGTGTCCATTGATTTTCATGAGCATGATATGACCGATGTGATGGTTTTAAGTCAAGTATATGTCTTGGTTTTTGGACATTCCGATGTGAGGAAATGTTACAGAGGGATGGAGTGCCCGAGATGGGGGTGACAATGGAACTTGGAAGGTGTGTGACTGCATGGAAAGGGGTGACTAGATTTCCTGAGGGACTGTGTAGAAGAGAAGGGAAGGCCAATGATATATTTATTTTGGTCATTAGCATTTCCAAATGGAATCCAATGTACATTGGGTTCCGTGGAGAAATGAGCCCATAACTGTTCATTTATAGAGGACAAGTGGAACAGGATTATAGCGCTAGATATTGGATGCAGATTTGACCTTGCAGTGGATTCTGGACTTCCTAGGAAGGAGGTGATTCCTAGTACTACTTTTAAGGTTGGAGGTGTGAACATTTGGATTCCCTTGCTGATTAATACGAACATCATATCCTTTTATTTGTTGGTTGAGCAAATGTGTATATGTGTGTATGTGTATATTATTGTAAATATTGTATCGAGCTAGATTAATACATCTCCATAAACAATATGATTATTTGTTGGGTGAAGCAAATGTTGTTACGTGTTTTATTTGTTGTTTAATTCCCCTAAATTAAATTATTAACTGAGTTTCGTAATGTATGAGTTACACTGTGTTCTGATTCAAGCTTCAACAATTTAGTGCAAAGTTAAGCACAAAATGTTCAATCTCTACTATTTATAATCACAACAAATTGTGGTGAAGAAATTTATCAAATTAAATCCCTATCTTATTAAAACTTTCATTATTATCCTATTTCAATCATAACTTTATTAACTCAATAACTCACTCAAAGGCAAATCAAACAAATGAACTAATTTGCAAACTTCTTGAAAACTATAGCACAGATAATGCAAATCATTGTTTATAAGAAATATGAGTTACTACATAAGCAACTCAAAATATTGTGCATGTAAGATGAGTCTCAACCATTATGAAAACATTACTAACTATTGTTCACATGAGACTATTTCTAATTACTACATGAGAAATACTTATCGCGGCCTAATCATTCAAATTTACCACTCAATAGTTCCAATGAAAATATTCATTCCAAATAGGACAAACTACTACCCAAATATTATAACTTCACCTTAAATAATGGAAATCTCAACCCAAATGATAAAATCTTATTTAATATAAGTAATAGGAATCTCAAATCAGATGAGACTGATTACCATACAGAACAATATCAAACTTATGCTAATTTCAATCCAGAAAAAACTTATTCTAATCCAAACGATTGTAAGCTAAGGAAAATGGAGAATCCAAACAAGACCAAGCCTAATCACTGAGCCTTATTGTCGAGATGCATAAAACAAGTCAACAAGAATTCAAACTAATCTTGTTTATCCTTCCTATAATTTGACTCTGCAAAAACTCACAACAAACTAAGTAACACAACTCAAAATAGATATTATTCACTAGCTATGACGACACACTCAGATCTAAAAGATTCCAAAGATCAAAGTCTATTCTAGCTTTAAACCACTCCAGTCAAACTCAGAAAGTCATTTATATGAAAGAGTATTGACCTAAAATTATACCGAATCTCAGAACTAAGTTATAGTCTCAATCAACAACCAATATCTTGTCGCCTTACTTTTGAGCACTTTCATATCAAACACGATGCTATAGGATTTTGTATCAGATAAGAAGTGTATAGGATGCAATATTATAGAGCCAATCCCAACCCAATCTCATGACACAATTATTAACCTCTGTATTCATCCAAATACAAAAGAAACCCTTTAAATGTTCTTAGTCATGAGAATGTATTGGAGAAATCATTTATGCATTGAAGATATTAATCAACGCAGTCCTTTTTGGTTTGTAAAGATTTAAAGACAAGATATTTGTTCAGATATAAGGAAAACATAGTAGGTACTTAAGTAGAGAATGGAAAATGATGACTCTAAGATCTAACCAGTAAACTTCTCATAACAAGATCTACACTCCTAAATCTCAATCAAACACACTTGATATATCCTATATCAATTGCAGGACTTGTTTCCAGGTGGTGGTGGGCCCTTGCCACTACTCGGAGCAAGTCTAAGTTAACTCAATGATTTAAAAGCCAAAAAGCATAATACTTATAGAAATTTAAATGCCAAATCAGAATTATGTATTAAGGTTCAACAAAATATAAGTTCAGCTAACAAGTACAACATAGTTTCCAATGGCTCCTAAGTAAAAAGCTTCTTGGAACGAAATAAATTAACAATCTTTCCCAAGATAGCTTACATACAGAGAGCATTGGGATTTTATACACTTCAGCCAATGAAAAATAGGCATAACTAGTTAAATAGAAGAAGTAAACATAACTGCAAGGCTAAAATTAAGTTGTATTAAATCTTCTTGAATAATCTTCAAATGGATCTCGGTTGAGCTCATCCTGATCATAGTGTGATTGATGAAACCGATTACATTTGAGTATGAGGAGATCAGTTCTAGAACACCGAGGATTTGACTGAACACCTACTTCCAAATAGAGTACCGAATCGAGATGCAAAATTGAGTACAGAATAGAAAGTCCATGAAAGGTTTCCTGATGCGCTGCCCATCAATTTTCTAGAACCCCTACTACTTATTCATATGTTGTCAAAGTCTACAAGTCCATATAAGGATTAGTAAAAAGTAATCCAATGTCTATAACTCTGTTAATATATACTTAAACTAATTAAAAGCACATGGAAACAACACTAAGTAAATATTCTACCTCCATTTGCAAAATAGTGTGGTTTGGTAGTGATACCATAGTACAAAAGGATTAAAAGGGAGTAAATATCGATAGGAATATGAATAGTAGGTGTAAATTAGGTACAAAAGTGGGGACCAACACCCCCCTTGCCGAAAATGTTGCATGCCCTCATGCAACTATCATCCATTCATAAACACTAGGGTATCCTAGGCTTCACATTCCTGCTGCTTTGACCAAGAGTTCAAGACCATGAGTATATTTCACCACTAACTTCTGAAAATATAAAGCTAGTTTTTGAGCATTAGGCCTCTTAGCATGTTTCAATTGATTCAACTTCCAGTTAGCTAGGTATTTATTCCTTAAGACCAGTGCCTCATTCTTAAAGATCAAGGAGAGGTTTATGTCTCGATATTGTTCATTTACAGCCTGCACGTAATTTGGCCACAAGCAACTACAAATGTTCTTCATTATGGACTGAGGTGTTTTCTATAGGCACTGTTGGTTACTGAAAGTTGCTCCCACCATGAGTTGACCCAATGTTTCTCCTTTTAGGCTTAGGTAGTCGTTCCCGTTTCTTCTTACCTGGACTTTTGTTGGATAGATTCTGAGGTGGTGAGCTAATTAGAGTATCCTAATTATTATCTTGTGGACCATCTCCCTCAAATAGAGGATCTTCTTCTTCTTCATTCACCAAAGGAGGTTTTTGAGCCTATTGTTCAGGAGACAAAACGGTGACTGGATCCTAGTTTTGGGTACTAGAAATGGATAATCCCTATTTAGACATACTTAGTGTACGATGTCGACTATGAGGCACAGTCAGATTTTCTATTGCTTTCTGCAGTGGTGTGGAAGGAACAAATTCCCCTTCTGTCTCTCCCTCGTAGAGTCTCCTTTTTCTTTTCTTAAGGGTAACATTGACCATTTCACATTGTTGCCCTATTTCTTCTACGACTGGCTCCACAACTCATATGGAAGAATTTTTCTGATTATGTGACCGAGATTCTTCAGCGGGTACCTCCTCATGGCCAGGTTTCCTTTTTTGTACTTTACTTTTACATTTCTTCTTTCCAAATATTGGGGCTAAATTTTCCACTAAAGTACTAGGATTTACCAATGTCTTCAGAGATTTCATCGAACTGTTCTTTTCCATTGTAGATGTAGGAATCACTACATGACTATGATCCTATTGAAAACTAGAATCTAGCAGAATCTCAACCCCAAGGTTTAAATCCTTTGATAGGGAATTGACAAGCCTTTGCCTTCCTTTTACTTGAGTTTCCTCCCCTGGAAAATTCTCAATTAGAAAGTCTTCCCAGGACTTCCATCATTTACTTAACTCAGCCACAACCATATTTTGATGAGACTATGATGACATACAACTTTTTCAGGGTTTTTGCTAGCTGACTAAACTCCTTTAGCAATTTTATATAGACTCTAAGAGATTAACTTTATGATGAACTAATTTTTTACAACAAGAAAGGAAAATTAACTTCTCGACCTTCCGAAAAATGTAACAATAGTCTGACATGATAAATAAAAATGGTAGCGTACCTACCTTCACAAGTAGTAAACCTTTGTAGCGTTGTAACAAGCAGATACCACTTTTCCTCTAAGAAACTATGCAAGACCCCTTTAGACCAATTCAAATATTTATAGGTTGTTTTTAGAAATTTAGCAGAGTCCTTTGGGTCGAGCGACCCTCATTTGAAAATTTTCTCACCAGACAATGAAAACCCCATCACTTTACTTATAGATTCTTCTATGACTTTAAATTTTAAATTTCCAATCTCTACAACCTCTCCATTGAAGCTCTGGGAGAAAGGCAAAGCAACTCTATCGATATATCCCTAAAATTTCTAGAAAAACCTATCCACCCTTTCTCTTTGAACAATCTTTTACAACTAGAATACTCTCGACTTCTTGAGAACTAAACGAAGGTGGGTTTGTGACGATCAACCCCCATTCCTGAGTTGAAGAAAATCCTGGAAGTTTTTCCAGATAAAATTGAGGGCTCATAGTCATTTTCCTTCCAAACTTATCACTCTGAGAGGGAAAATTACCATGCTAGCGCCTTTAGCCTTGAATTAATTCAAGAAACAATGGTTGGAAATTTGGAATGCCAACATACATGTGCGATTGTAATGATGAACCAACGTTTTACGGGTTAAGACAGGATGAAGGGGTAAGGTAGTGGACAGAGTGGCAGTTCCAATGGAATAAGGGAGTGGTTACTATAACGATGAATCAATAATTAGCATGTGGCCACATAATTAAAAATGAAAGAAAGGGTAATGGGGACAAGATATTAATCTGAATGTGAGAGGATGGTTAAATCATAGCAAGTAATGGAGACAGATTACCACTTAGCCTATTATACATATAGTTCCAATATATCTAAATAAATAAAACATTATCATACCTTGGTTTTGACTTTATTAATAGTCTAGAACTCGAGAGAAAAAATAACAGTACTGATTTTGATCATCAATGAAACATGATCTTCATAACTAGTTTTATGATGATGAATTAACTCATAACATCAAGAAAATTTCAAAATGTAGTTGCTCTACTATCCATATTAATTTTTGTGTTGATGAACAAAACCTATCTTTGTAAAATTCTTTTAGACATTCCCACAGAATTTAAAGAGACCTTCTATTAGTTATGCCTAATTTATCACAATGGGAAGTTGAATACAAAATCCATTGAACTAATTTGAAAAATGAACATAATTTATTTTCTTGAATATCTCATACATCTTGACTGAGAACTTTTCCTTATGATTATCATGCAGAATCTGAAACATCATCCCATGGATTTTGACCAGGTTTGGGATGATCATTGTCTGGGGCATTTCACTTTTAGAGAGTCTAAAAATGCACCAAAATAAGAGAGTGTTTATTTTCCGTACTTATTTTTCTGATCCTGGAGAAGAATATTTCTATACTCAACAAATCCCTAGCTACTACTTCCTCATAAGTTTATCGACCCTGAGTTAGCCACTGCTCAGGGTATTCCTTTTTAGAGAGTTTGAAAAACCCGAAGTAAATTCCAAGGGGGTTTCTTTTCCGTCATCATTCTAGGGAGCCCAGAAAAGAATAATTTTGCACTCAAAAAATCCATAACTACCATTGTTCCATATTATTTTTGAGCCTGCATGAGTCTTTTCTCGAAACATTCAATTTTTGGGAGTATGAAATGTTCAAAGAAGACTACAAAATTTCCTTTTCCATAAGTAATCTTCTAAGTCTGGTTAAAGGAATAAACTTACCCTTGACATATTCCCACTTTATTTCATGTGAGTTGTGGGGGGGGGGAAGAGTCATCCCACTTGTTATTTTATACTATATACATAAATATAAATATAGAAATATAAAGAAAATTAGTTTGAAGAACCAACAGGAGCTAGGTCCTTTTCTTGAACCATCTCTAGTTCTAGATCTCACATTACTTCCTACAAAAATTATTGGCGAGAGAGAAATTGATGGTATATATTCAGTTGATGGCCATTCACCAGAAATGGGGTCTAATCAACATCAATGGTTTTTATTTTAACAGAGCCATTATCGAAGACCTCTACCACTTCATAAGGTCCCAACCACCTAGTTGAGAATTCCCTTTAAAATGTTTAAATTTACTATCATATAGCAATGACGAATCTCTTGGTTGAAAGACTTTTTTCTTAATATACTTGTCATGCCACCGGGATCTATGATCCTGTACTAACATGGTCTATTGAAATGAATCCTACCTAATTTTGTCAATCTCATTGAGTTGTAATAACCTTTGCTCTTGGTCTTCATTCAGATTCATTCCTAATTGAGTGGTGGTTCAAAATGTTTTTACTTGAAATTCAATGGGAAGTAGCACTTGTTTTCCATATAATAACTCGTAAGGAGTGTGTCCAGTCACATTCCTCTAAGTTATTCGGTAAGCCCACAATGCCTCGAGTATCTTGTCAACCCAATCGCCATGGAGAAGTTGAATTGTCTTAGTGAGGATAGATTCCAAGACTTTGTTTCTAGATTCCACCTATCCGTTTTCTTTGGGGTGGTATGGGGTAGACTTCAAATGCTTAATCTGATATTTCTCAGTAATTTGGGCGTGAATTGTGTGCCTTGATCTGTAACAATCTCTCTAGGCACCCCAAATCGAATGAAGATATCCTCACATAGGAAATCTACCACTGCTTTCTCCGAAGCAGAATATAAAACCTTGGCTTCTACCCATTTTGTCATGTAATCAATGCAAACCAATTTTTCTTGGACATGGGAGAGGTGGTTCCCACAAAATCCAATGACTGCTTCTCAAAAGGTTCCACTGATATCTATGTTTGGAGAAGCATTTCATCTGCCGAAACTAGCCTCCCAATTCTCTGACAGGCATGACAACTTGAAACAATTTTTTTTTCATCTTTGAAAAGTGTGTGACAATAATAGCCCACATGTAGGACCTTATAGGTCGTCCTTTTATCTGCAAAGTGCCCACCACAGGGCTCATTGTGGGAATTCTTCAGAACGTCAAGCATATCATCTTCCCCCACATATATTCTCATGATCAAATTGGGTCCTATGTGGAACAAGTCCCCATCTATCCAAGAATAAGGGGCACTTGCTGCATAATGTTGTGCTTTTCCCTGTTGGAAAGATTTAGGGGCAACCTCCCTATCACTAAGTAGTTAGCCATGTCAGCAAAATAGGGAGTCAATGTTGAAACAACAAACAAATCTTTATCTAGAAAGTCATCTAGAACTGGTACTGAAGCTTTATCCTGGGTAATGTTCATTCGGGTTAAGAAATCTATAGCCAAATTGTATCGTCCAAGCCTATAAATCAGAGTAACGTTAAATTATTGTAACAAAAGTAACCATCTTGTAACTATTCCATTAGTAATAGGATTATTCATAAGAAATATAATGGAAAAATGATCAGTATGGACGAAAGTCTCATAACCGATAATATAAAGCCTAAATTTGTTTATGGCATGAACCACTCCTAATAATTCCTTTTTAGTAACTCTATAATTTAATTCTACAGGTGAAATATTCTTGCTAACAAAATAAATAGAGCAAGGAAAGTGATCCTGCCTTTGCCCAACACAACTCCAAGAGCAGTCTCTGATGTATCTGTGCAGATGTGGAACAGGAGAGACCAGTTAGGCCCTCACAATACTGGAGCAATAACTAATTTAGCCTTGAGTTCCTGAAAATCATTCTGACAGCTAGTGTCCCATAAAAAATCAACATCTTTAGAAATCAATTTAAATAACGGTGCTAAAATTTTAGTAAAATTTTCAATAAATCTCCTATAGTACCCTGCATGTCCCAAGAAACTTCTTACCTCTTTCTACAAAGTGGGAATTGGAATATCTAATATTACCTCTATTTTTGCAGCGTCAACTTTTATCCCTTCATGTGATACGTGATGTCCCAAGACAACCTTAGTTTGCATCATTTTACATTTAATACTAGTAAGGGTCAAATGAGCTTCTTGACAATGGATCAATACCTTTTCCAAGTTCTCCAAGGCTTGGTGAAAATCATCCCCATATACCATGAAGTCATCCATATAGACTCCTACATAGTCATGTATCAAATAAGAAAAGATAGCCAAAACAACTCGCTCAAAAGTAATTGGAGCATTACAAAAGCCAAAAGGAATAACTCAGTAGGAATAGGTTCCCCATGGGCAAGTGAAAGTGGCCTTTTCTTGATCTTCTGGGGCTATTTGAATATGATTGTAACCGCTACATCCATCAAGAAAAGAAAAATGCTTTTTCCCTAACAATGTATCAAGTACCTGATCAATAAAAGGTAAAGGAAAATAGTCCCGTAAAGTAGCCTTATTCAGCTCTCGATAATCCACACAAATTTTCCATTTCCCATTTTTATTTGGGACTACCACTAAGGGTGATACCCATTTGTTGTCAGAAATAGGATAAATGAAATCTACACTTAAAATTTATGCAATTCATACTTAACAATTTCTTTTAGATTTGGATTCATTCATCTTTGTGGCTGCCTAACAGGTCTAATTTAGTCATTTTTATAAATTTGATGTATATAAGTGTTTGGATGAATACCTTTCATGTCCAAATAATCCCAATAAAATGTTCTGATTACTTTTGAACCATACTCAATACTTGTTGTTTCTATTCTGTACTTAATTCTGTCCCAATATATAATGTTTTTCTAACACTAATTTCAATGGGCTCGGTACTCACTTCATAACTTCCTTCTAAAGCTTTCATAGTGAATGATGCAAATACAATAGGCTGAAGAGTATCTCGAAATTCATTTCTAGAAACATGATGATAACCATTAAAAGAAATAGGATAACCGATGCCATTAATATCAGACAAAAATTGCTACAAAATATGTTCCTCTGATTGTTCCTGAAGTCCCATTGATTGCTCTAAAGTTAATAAGCGAAGCATACAATATTGTTCTCCATAAGGGATTTCTAACCAAAGAGGCACTTCTGTGGCCATTTGGGCAGGTGGAAAAATAGTTAATGCCTGATTTTGTAGTGCAATAGAAATAATCATTTCCCCATTTCTGCACCCAATGACAACATCAGCAGTGGCCAACCAAGATTGGACTAAGACTACTGGGTGTCCGAGTTTAGAAGTATTTGGAGAAATTACAACGAAATCAATTGGATATTCTGAGGAAGCTATGGATACCACTATGTCTTCTAGGATCCCCACACGTTTAACAATTGATTTATTTGCCAGCTTCAACATTATGGGTGTAGGCCTAACTCCTTGTAGTTGCAGTAATGTCATAGTATCAACCGTCATAGTATTGATGGATTCTTCTAAGTCTTCAAGGGTGTTTAGTAAAAGAGTTCCATTGATTTCTATTATGACTGCGGGGTTCCCTGGATCATTATATTCAAATGAAAACCGGATATCATTTCTGTAATTTGGCTCATTATTTTAACATTCTGGTTTTTCTTTTTCTTTCTCTCTAGCTTTTTTATGTAGAGATCCTTAATTACCTTGGTGTAAATAGGAGTGCCCTTAATAGCTTGGAGAAAAGGTATTTTTATACAAACATTCCTTAATTCGGATTCCAAATCATATTCCATGGGAGTTTTAGTTTTCTTGACAAGCAATCTTTCTAGGTAAGGAGGCTCCCTTGGTTCTTCTAGTTCACTATTTTTTTGGTTTTTTGTTTATTGGTGAGTTTTATCCTCGATTTCCACTTGAGGAACTTCCTCTTGAATAATTACAGTTGATTTCTCTTTATTAAATTTTTTCCCTGATCTTAACTGAATTTCATTGACAAAGACAACAATAATAAGATATGTAGGAAAAGGCTATAATTCCATGTTTTGCACAAGTTGTGGAGGTCTACTATTGGGGTTAGCGATAGGTTGTGTAGGCAACTGAGTTGGGTGAGGTGGATTAAATTATTGTTGTGCCTGTTGTGGGGGTAAATTAGAGCTTGAAGGTAGGCGTATGATTTGACGTAATGGAGACAATTGAAATGAGGGTTGCTGATAATAGGCTAGGGTATACCCTTGTTGGAATGGAGGAATATTAGATGTGTAAGGTATGTTAGTTGTGCATTGCTACTGGAAGTATGGATGATTTTGACAGTGTCACTTTTGGGTAAAAACAGAAATGGCCTTTATCTGAAAAGATATTATGCTTAAAATTTTGGTGTGGAGATTTTTATTAGATTAGTTTCTTTCTAGCCAGTGTGTTTTAGATTAGGAAAGTGTTCCTAGTTTAGAGAGTGCTTTTATCATTATTCCTGCTTATCTTGATTTTAATCTTGATATTGCAGATGTCGACGTCTCTTCAAACATACATTGGTTTTGCTGATGGTGCTTGTCGTAGTACATAGAACATTTCTTCTTCAGCTTGGGTTATCTATTCACCCTCCGATAGTTAGTATCTATGCATGGGGTAAGCCTCGGTCAAACAACAAACAACATTACAGAGTATAGTGCAGTGATTGATTTATTATCTGAATCCATTTCATTTGGGATTCAGAGTTTGATTGTTAGGTTAGATTCTGAACTCGTTGTATTACAGCTTAACAGAGTTTATGCCATTATAAATCCAGTGTTATTAAGATTATTTTTGAGAGTTCGTCTCTTGGAACGTGAATTTGACTACATTGAATATCAGCATATTCCAAGATATTTAAATACATTAGCAGATGAAGTTGCTTCTCGAATGTTAAATAGAGATTTGCAAGAATAAAAACAGTAAATTTAAAAACATTTCATAATAGTTATACAAGATAGCCAATAATAGTGATATATCATAGCATAGAAGTGTGCCAAATATACATCGTCTTCGATCATAAGTTTAAAAACACCTTATGATCAGCAAAAATGATAGTACAAAAAGACATAAAATATCGTATGAGTCTACAAAGGCGATCATCCTATCACTGGTGATGATTACGATAAGAAACCACTACTCGGGCCACCCTACAAAGGAACCTCCTAAAGGGTCCTGGGACCCCAATCACGTAACGTTGTAACCTAAGTGGAATATCATCTATGCTAGTCTCTGGAATGTCTGCTGTCAAACGCTCTAAATGATTCTCCAATTCGGTTAGGGTCTTTGTAGATGGGTCCTGTGGGACCAGTACTGCTGCAGCTGGGTGTCTCCTCTCATAGGGCTAGAGAGCGGCTGGTTGCCGTGGACACACATCTACATTCAAAACTTTTTACTGTCAGTTTTGGACGATTTAAAAAACAAAAAAATTAGTTAAAAATTTAGAAAGTGTTGAAAATGATTTTACCTGAATCATCCCATTGCTCTCCTGGTGGAAGAGCCATGTCTGGATCACCATGATAATCCATCCCAGCATATGGAAAACCCTGAATCGCAAAAAGTTGGTTTCTCAACCAACGAAAATACTCAGGTGGAAATCGGACAACCTCTGAACCCTCCTCCGGATGACGGGCCATCACTGCAACCCAACACATAATCCTAGGCTCTGGAGGAAGTCCATCCTCAACGAAAAGCTGCTATGGGACCAACATAGGGACCCTCTCTAGACCAAAGCTCACAACCAAGAAACCATATCCAAAGTTTTTTAGTTGTCCATTCTTTGCTTTAGCCAGTTGGACTTTTACATTCGCTAACACAGCCTCCCACCAGTTGAAGATGGTGCCTCAATAACAGTCTACTACCATTCGCATTTGGGATTCGGTAACTACATGCAATGCTGCACTACCGCATAGTCTGGTGACAGTAAACGCGATAAATTTAAGTTCAGGACGGGAGATAGTTTTAATATCTATCCGTTTGTCCTCTATTTGGTCATTACAAAACTTTAATCGGAGAGTAGCGACAGACTCGCCACCTGGCCTAGTCCCGAATAGAGATAATCGTTCACCTCTCTTGGGAAAACTAGTCAAGAAGTATATGTTCTCTAGCTCGATTTCGAGCCGGTGGCCACCAATCATGAAACACTGGTCCTGTGTGCTCCACCTGTCTACCAGCCATTGCAAGAAGTCTACTTGAGCCCTCATGCCGGGTATGGCCCAGAATTTAAATAGTCTGCATGATTTTAATGCCCATATTGTAGGTTGATGAATTAATGCAGCTAGATCCACATCTTTGTGCTTGAATTCCTGCCAAATGAGCATTTTGTATGACCTACATTACAAAAAAGGCGGATTAGAACAATTTAGTTCAATTTTTTTGGGGGGGAAATGGAAAAAATTGAAATTTTAAAACCTATTTAGCGGGGTCCGCACCTGCTAGTTAGGGACAGTGCATAGGTCCACACTCGTCCGAAGAAACAGGTGCGGAAATCTGACTTTTTCCTTTGTAGAAAAAAGTCAGGGTCCGCAGGCGCCGCATGTTGCACCTGCGGACCCCTGCGAGCGGATTTTTAATCAAAGTTTCCTTAAAAAAATCAATTTTTAAAGCCCTAAAATGAAAATTAAACGGTTGAAATGCAAGATAGGGATGATGTGGATTACCTGGAGCTGACGGTTTTCGATTCCAACGGTCGGATTTTCCGCAATCTTCACAGGAAGTTTCTTACCCAAAAGCTCTTACTTCTCACTCTGAAGTCAAACGATAAAAATGAATTTACAAAAGCCCTTTTTATAAGCTTTTTTGAATAAATGAATTTTATTTATTTTCTACTTTAAAAAGGTAACTTTTTGACGTATTTTTATTTATTTTAAACAGGTATGATTAATGTTTTGAGTTTTTGTGCAGAATATTGGATTTTCAGGGATAATTGATCATTTTCAACAAGAAACATTGGAGTCCTTTTTAAGCTCTTTTCTGACTCGTAAAATATGAAAAGATTGCCGAGTTTTTCCTTTTTAAACTCGTTAAAATGGAATTAAAAGGATGGTCCACTTATAGCTCTTTTTTGACCGTATAAACATGAAAATATTGCTGGACTTTTGTCATTTCAAGTTCGATATTGGTAATAAAATGACATGTCTTTGATCGCTTTTTTACTTTTTTCAGATCAGGGCCACTAATTATGAAAAGTACTCCTTGATCATAATGGTCAAGCAGTTCTCTGAAGTATTATTTTATACTTTTTTCGGGCTTGGGAGACACAAATTTACGAAAAAGGACAACCATGGAGTTTCCTTAAGTTTTTCTTCTGACTCCCTAAAATTGAAAAACACCAAGTTTTTCCTATACTGGACTCGTTAAAATTCAACAGCAAAGGACCTGTTCAAGTTTAAAAAGGAACAAACGACTCCTTCTTAGGGTTCGAATTTTAAACTAAGTTGGACTCATTTGAAGGATGAGCTTATAACCAAGCAAATGTTATCCTCCTCAAGCTTGTCAAAAATAAAGAGGTACTTGCCAGAAATGGTGGGGGAAAAGAGAGAAAAATGAACCTGTTTGTTATACTTTATGTTTTAGAAAAGTAGTTAACCACTCTTGAACATGACACTTTTTGTTCACCTGGGTTGGAAAATCCTTTGCCTAACAGTTAATCAAACCATATTGAAAGTCTTCAGTCAGTTTCTGGGTATTAGCTTTGGTTCAATTGTCACCAAACCATCTGCAGTGTCATTATGTGTTCAAGAGGTCAGTTCAAATAAACCATTCATCTGCAAAATATCTGTCATCCATTTTGACCATCCCTGAGTTAGTCCTTGCCAAATATATTTCTTCAAACTTGATCTATGATTTCACGTTGTGGGCTTGCCTACGACAGATCGCTTTCTATCGACTTCAACTCATTATCTAGAAAGATGATCTAGAAAATGTCAGTACCTTGGAATCTGCATGCCTTAATGGTAGGTTTCTCACCTTCGACTATAGGTTGCATCATTGACCTTCGATCAAAGGATTTTGTGACATTTTCGACATCAACTCATTTATTCACATTTCATGGATTATACTGAGTACTTTGAGAGCCATTGACATTATTGGTGGTTTCTCTCACACTTGTTAACAATTTACATCATTAACTAGTAATCAAGTGGTTTCTACCATGTTCGACTTCGACACATTCATTCACATGGATAGAATCGTACTAGTTTGGGAAGCAGAAATCAAGACCCTGGATCTAGTTTCCACCATCCAGGCTGTGAGGAATTTTGTTATTCATTATACAGTGGACTGTTCATAAACAGATGGCTGCGCCCATACTGTGTCTACATATTTCTATACTCGTGATGTATTGCAAAATCATTCCTGTATTAGAGTAGTTTAGTTAGTTTTCTAGTCAGTTTTGATTTGAGTATGGGAATGCCTACCTCAGCGATGATATGTTCACATATATATATTTGTATTGAATGTTTTTACAGGTTCCGATCGGGTTGTCCATAGGATGATCCTTGAAATGATAAAGTACTTCACTCTTCTTAGATGACAAATGCTATCCTCATCTATTACAGACTTCGCACTTTAGGGGGCAATCTATTGCACAAAAATTGTCACCTTGACATTCTGCAATCTGTGTGAGTCTATCACCACTCATACTTTCCTCCTTTGCAAGTCTTAAACCTCAGTTCTTCATGTCAAGCCTTGAAAATAGGAGAAAGCCCTTAAAAGTCTCTAAAACTTTGGTTCTGCACTTTCTCTTAGCATTACCTGTGGTCCCGCACCTAATGGTCATGCACCCTGCGCACCTGACGTCTCTGTCTCTGTGTAATGGGTGCGGACCCCTGTAAAAGTCAAAAGGGTGCAAGTACATTCTTAAAAACTCACTTTGAGTCATTTCTAGAAGCTTCTAGAAGGAATCTTGAGGTGGCAAGTTCCCTCCTTTAAGGTTCATGCATCCCATACCTTAAGGAGCTAACCCCTTGATGTGAGGAGCTTATCCCTTTGAAGGAGGACTCTATCCCTTTATAGGTAGACCTATAACCTCCTTCCTTTGCACTATAAAAGGAAGCATTGGGCTGGTTAATGAGGAGATTGAAAGTTGAATATTTTTGAGGTGAAATGCTATTGGAACTTAGTCTTCCTAATTGAGCTGTTGTGAGGAAAGATTACATACCTCTTGATCTCAATTGGAAGAGTGTGAGGCTAGTCAAAGTAGAGGAGATTCCTAATTTGGACCCTGGGAAGAGCTTGTACGGCATAAAGGCACCAAAGGTTGTAAAGTTCTTCTATTTCAAAGTTAATACAATCAAGTTTATTTTTCTCAATAGGCTATGTTTTATGGTTTATTTTATGGATTCCTTGATCACCATGATGAGCATGATTTATTATATTAGCTATGCAGGTG
>APFE030256353.1:33922-58277 GCA_000404065.3 Pinus taeda
AATGGTGGGGCAAGAGAGAGAGAGAGAGAGAGAGAGGGCGATAGACACAAAAATGAAGGGGAGAGAAAGAGGGAAGAAGAAAGAGACACAGAGAAAAATACATATATTATATAGTGTTCTATTATTGAACATTATTAACCATAAAGGAAGAGGTGGTAAGGATTTTATAAAGGGTAAATGAAGTTGGATTTATACAGTCATGACTCTTTTGGTTTTTCACTCAAATGGATGCATTGATTTTAGTGTAGATGTTGATTACTAACCTTATTTGATTGATTGCAGTGAATGCATTGAGTTCAGTGTAGTTGTCGAATTCTAATATTATGTGTTTTCTAATCCTATTTGGTTGCTCGCACAAGATGCATTGATTTCAATCTAGATGTTGATTTCTAATCCTATTTGATTTCTTTCACTAGATGAATTATATGTTGATTTCTAATCTTATTTGATTACTTGCACTGGATGCATTAATTTCAGTATAGATGTTGATTTATAATATGATGTCACTAGATGTATGATGTACATTAATTTCAAGGTAATTAGATTAATAGTGTGCATTGATTGTAGTGTAAGAACTAAAAAGATATTGACAATGTGCATTGGTTTCTATGTTATAGTAATTCAACCATAAATAAAATACTTGAATTTTCATCTTAAATAAAATGTTCACTTACCTGAAATGTTTGCTTCCTGTAACTATAACCTATTTGTAATTAACTACATTCCTATTATTCCCACTTTTCATCATTAAACATTGTTGGTTACTTTGCATTTAGATGAGGTAATAGAAAACAACTACCATTGAAACTTACTTGGGGTTTAACACTCCATAAGTCACAATGATTGACATTAGAAAAAACTACTATTAATGTGGGCGAGAAAGAGAGATAAGGTATGATGCTCACTGCAATAACTCAAGTTAAAGGTTTTAATGATCTATAATTTCAACCACTCTTTTCATATGGTTGGTATGAAAAGATGACAAAGATGACAAAACTAACATGTGTGACAATAAGAATAGTAGAAGAAAATAGTTTGAGAACGATCACAATGAAGACATTGTAATTAATGACATTCTTATTAATATCCACATTTTCTATCATTCAACACTATTACATTGTCACTTTGCATTCAAAATTTTTATTTCACCATTTTCATCATTCAAGTTATTAGCAGTCTCTAAACTAAGGTAACTAAGTAAATTTAAAATTGAAATGACCATATTAAACTTAGACATATTTAACATATTTAAATTATTAGAATAATTAGATGTTTAACAAATTTTGTGTGACCATGGACGATTGAAATCAACCTAGATCCATCCTAACCCTAGATCTATCAAGTGCCAAGAGGGATCAAATCTTTCAATGCGCAAACCTTTCCTAAGTTATGCACTGAAAAATGATGTTTGCACCTCGAGAGATTTGATTCATCTTAGCACTTGATAAATCTAACACTAAAATGGATTTAAATTGATTCAACTTAGCACTTATAAATCTAACATTAAAATGGATCTAAATTGATAATTGTGTTGACAGATAATTTCAATCTCATGCATTCTGTTAAAGTTACACACATATTTCCTTTATATGGTGGTATAACCACAATGTTTAAATCACTTTTCAGAACATTGAATTCATTCTTGAAAATATTAAGTTAGGTGATCTAAAATTAATGTAAAGTATGGACATTTATGAAAACAAATGGTGCTATCAATATTAAATTAAACAAATTAATTAAAACTATATATTTTTAAAAATCTACAACTTTTGATGTTAGGCAAAAATAAAAATTTATTAGCCATATTTTAACTATGGGTTGTTTTTTCCCAAAAACAATGGAAATTCTGGGACCATCTAGATAAAATTTGGTAGGTTTTTTTGGAAATCTGGGTTATAATTACCAAGTTTCAAAAATTTGGGAGCCCTAGAAATTTTTAATGGAGCTGAATCCATTTCCACCATAAAAAATTTATAAAAATTAAACTATTATATAAAACTTAAACAACTTTTATTTTATAAAAAAATATCTAATATTAAAACATTTACAAGTTTTTATTAACCTAAAATACCACAATTGATTGAAATCAAATTATACTAAAACAAAAAACCCTAATTTAACTGTAACTATTTTAAAGTTTATAAGTTATTAGATATATTTATTTCAATTTTGTTTAAAATATGTTCTAGAAGTTATTAGATATACTTTTTCTTTCCATTTTATTCAAAATCATGAAACCAATAGAATAAGGTTACGTGAAAAATACTAAATCTATTTAAATTTTATCACCAAATTCTATTAAAATAAATAGATATCTTATGTATCACCAATTTTTATTAAAATAAATAAATAAAACGATTAGAAAACACCAAATAAAATTTAATTTGATTAGCCCATTTTAATTTGAAAAAATGCTATCACTTTCGACTTGATAATCTAATCCTATTCTTAAGATCCACAAATGGTTCGGGTTCATCACAGGACTGTGATTAGCGTGACAACTCGTTCTGCTTCATCAGAGGACTAGGATTAGCGTGAGATATGATTTTATAGTCGAGTACATAGGTTTATTTTATATTTTACCATAAAAAAAATGTTATCACTTTGGATATGATAATTTAATCTTATTCTTATTATCAACAAATGGTTCAGGTTCAGCACAGGTCTGTGATTAACGTTATATCTTGTGATGAACATGGATTATGAATATCGTGAGACAGGTATGAGATATGATTGTCTAGTTGAGTAGAGAGGTTTAGTTGAGTATGAGGGTCATGTGTAATTTCGTCAATATTTAATTCGGAGATGAAGAATGTCTTTTAAAAAGATTTTAAATGGGGTTCATATTCAATTTGGAGATGACAAATGTCCCTTAAAAAAATACTTTAAATGAAAAAATATTGCGGGCTATAATAAAAACATAAATGATTTTACATATTTGATTAGTTTTAATTAAAATCATTATAAAACATTAATAATTACATTTTCATTATGATCACTTGGTTATTTGATATTTCAATTTCTCTCTTTAGTTGATAAATAAAACATTTTGATATCTATATTAAATAATAAAATTTTTATATAGATTACATAAAATAAGTATTAAAATTTACAAAAACTTGTATCTAATCTAATAAATTTTCATATAAAACTTAGATAAATTGTTTCGATATCCAAAAAAAACATTTCAAATTATCTAATATATCTATATGTTTATTATAGTAAACATTACAATGCTCAGAAATAAATAAAGTAAGTAATAATAATAGAGTAAAATATTACCATGCTCAAAAATAAATAAAAGTAATATTAAATTAAGTAAATATGTAAGTCATATATTTTTAATATAAAATATTAATATATATAAAATTCTTCAGAAATATAATTTATACAATAAAACACACATAATTATAAATATGTATTAATCATTATTCAATCACTAAAAAAGTAATTTAAAAAAAAATTAACTTTACTTCTAAAAATAATTATAATTAATATAAAATTTATACTCTTACCCTTGATAGATGGGTGAATATATACTATAATAGTTATATTAAATTTGATTTTATATAATTATTTAAAAAAATCATTAACTACCTGAAATAAAATTTGATTTTTAATAAAAAATAGAAATGCATGGCCAAATCTACTTCCTTTCCATCAGTAAACAAATTTATGAATAACGAAGTCATCACAACAAGAGCTAACCAACCTGCCATAAAGTATTATCATCACATACCCCAAACCCACCACCGTTTTACACCGCTTATCACACATCCCTGTAGTACTCTTCCTTAATTAATCAATCCCTTGCTCTTCAAGTACTGCACAGAGTCATCGTAGATCTCATCAATGCCAAATTTGAAGGAGAAACCACTCTCCACCAATTTCTTCGATGAAATGTTCACCTTTGGGGTATCTGCCACATCCTCAAACCTGGACGTATACACACAAACATTCAATTGCTCAATACTCGTATATACATACATATCTAGACAATAGGAGGCGATAAAATACTAATAATGATGCTTACTGGGTTGGCACATTGTACTGCGGATAGCGTTTTGACAGGTAGCGTGCAAGGTGTGGAACGGAAGTGTTGATTGAGCAGCAGATGTAGCGGCCCTCTGCAGAGGGGTTCTCCATCAAGAAAATATGAGCGCTGGAGAGGTCGTCGACGTGTACTAATGGTATGCACCCCGCTACCGTTTGGAAGCCCTTAAATCGCTGCAACAGGTATGGGATGCCAGTGATGAGAGAGAGGGCCGCCTGAACAATGTCTGGTACGTCTGGGGTAATCGAAGAGCCGATTACAAGCACAGGGACGATGGTCACCACATCCAGACCATACTCCTTCCCGTATTGGAGAGCTGCTCGCTCTGCCAGAATCTTGGAAACCCCATATTCCTGCACCATCAAATAAATGATGTCTCTCAGGTCATAGAATAAAAAAATTGGATATCTTGTAGGTTATCTTAGGTATGTATGTACCCACCCAGGAAGAGGGCTTTTTAGTCCGCAGGGAATCAACGTCCGTCCAGCGGGATTCGTCAACGATCCGATTCTGCTCCACTGGGTCGTGGTTCATAAACGTAGCCGCAGACGATGTAACAACCACGCGCTTCACGGTTTGGGCCTTCGTGCACGCCCTCAGAACATTCAGCGTTCCCTCCAGGGCCGGCCTTATCACATCGTTCTGCCGGAACACGAATTAAATAGAGTGGTAGTCTAATTAGCCGAGGAATTGCTCGGAAAGTTATTGAAATACTGGTCATATTTAGAGAAAATTTGGTAAAGATTTTTGTAAATCCAAGTTATAATTGTTAAAATTCAAATTTTTAGATGTCTTAGTTTTTTTGATGGTGCTGAATACATTTCCATCATCAAAAATACAATTCAAACACTATATCTATAAAAAATTTTGAAAATCTTTTACCCAAATTCTAACCCTCCTGCAATTACTCCAATTACGCCGCCTCGTTAGAGGACTCCATTAAATATATATAACAAACATTTAGGTGTGTTTGGTATCATGAATTTTGAAACTTAAACGGAGATTAATTAGGGGGCTTTACCTCTGGATCTTTGGGTGCCAAATCAACGGGAGATGCTACATGAAAAACTCCGTGGCAGCCGGCGACGGCCGCGTCGAAACTGCCGTCTTCCAATAGCTCCGCTCTAAAGAGCTTCAGCCGTTCCGCAGCCCCGGGAATTTCCAGGAGATGGCGCACCCTCGCTTCGTTCTCTGTGCATCCACCCAATAATATGCTTTTTTAAAGGTACTGAAGAAAGGCAGAAAGCTTTCTGAATAAGAGAAGATGCGAACCTGGGTGGCGCGCTGTAGCATGAACAGTGTAACCCTTGTGGAGTAAACGCTTGACGAGCCAGGAGGCCACGAATCCTGTCCCTCCCGTCACGCAGAAAGTAGATGCTTGACAGGCTTTAACATTGGTGGTTTCAGCGGCCATTTTCGGAGTAATTGGTGGTTCCTTTTTCCTTCCACTGATATCTTTGAAGGACTGAGGAAGAGAGATAGAGCTTTACAATCAGAGAATGCACACGTCAGCCCAATTAACGTGTGAGGTTTATTTCACCACATCTACAGTTGTAAAGTGTGGCCACAAAGCGCTCGCTACGTCTTAAGAAAAGTTCTTCCCGATGAACTTTTGAACGTGCCGTGTGAGACCTGGTCACTGGGACAAGTCAAATGTCTTACCAACTTCGGCCCTACTGGTACCAAAAGTTCGAAAACTCGTGTGTACGGTTAGGTTTGCGTCCTAATACGTTTTTAACAAGGTACGAAAATTTTCATTTTTTAAGATGTGTATTGTTGAATTTTTCGCGCATGGAATCAAATTCGAATTCATATTCGAATTCGAATTCGAATTTAGTATTAATTTTTTCCATAGAGAAAAAACCATTATAAATTATATCAAGAAAATATAATTATCTGAATACAAAGAAAAGATGCAATTAGATTCTTGACACTGAAAAGTGTCAGGTATGCCTAACCAACTGATAACTTGATATCAAAAAATATTATTCTATCAGTTCAAATACTTACAGATTTTTCATTTATCAATCAAACACATATTTCCATGTCATACTGAAATGATTTGCAAAAGATTGTGACTGCCACAAAAAACAAAAACATATCAACAAAACAAGGATAGGAGACACATATTGAGAAACCAAGGACCGAAATCAGCCATTTAGGTCATGATTTGCTAGTATGTGAAACAGAAAAGAGTTCAAAGGCACCCTTGAATCTTGAAAAATATGATCATTCCTCCATTTCCATAAAAACCAACTCACAAGGACAAACAAGATTCGCCAATATAAACTCTGCTCACTCCACCATTTGAAACCATCATGTACAGAAGAGAAGACCCTATAAAAAACCAAAAGACAATGAAAGTTCATTCATCACACTTATTTAGTAACTTAACATTAATTTAATATTTAAAATAAATTTAATTAAATATCGTTCGTGGATATGCATATCTATTTCAACTAAGGGGACGTGGGCTTACTGTCTTTTAATTAAAAAAAAAATGGACAGAAAGGATTTGATGTCACTTGAATATTCTTTGCCTGATAAATTTTTCCACGGCTGGGATTTCACCCGCTCCTCTCCCCTTATTTAATGAATATTTTAATAACGAAACTAAAATGATTTTGCGCGGTAGTCTTTTCCTTTGCTCACAGCGACCTATAATCAACAGAGATGTCGCTTCATTTCAGTCGACATAGCTTTGAATTCGCCTCCTCAATCTTCCATGACCGCCTCCATATGGGGTCCAAGTGTACCGTGCACACCGATCGGCTTCGTTGTACCATCAAACAAATCGTGAATGGCTTCGCTGTATATTTAGTGTCGTGAAATGGAGAAGAATTGCAGCTGTAGATCGACACTCTTTGGCGTATTAATCTATGCATCGATTGGTTATGCAGTAACCCTCAACAATGGCGTTAGTATTGAAATACCGAGTGTTCATATTGGGATTGGTACATCTCAGCCACCGAGTGTTCCTTAGGGACTTAGAGAGAGTTTCTACAATTTTTTCAGATGCATAATTCACTTTGTTTGAGGTGGTAAAAAATGCATTTAGAAAGAACCCTGAGGTAGCTCTTAGACTCATAGAGATGCATTTCCATATGATTGTTTCACCAGGGTAAGTAATTTCTTATGTCCATACAATAAACATAATTATTCACTCCCACGAAATTGTATTAGGCTTTTAAAATGTATATGTGTAGACGTTTACATTGATTGACATAACTAAGGGCTGGACCTTCTAACATTCAGAAGTCCGAGTAGTGTGTGGTAGTGTAATGCCTTGACCTTGACCACAAAAGAACACACGAGCTTAATGATATCACAAGCTAACAGTGTTGGACCTCCCAACATTCAGGAGTCTCAGTAGTGTGTGGTACCTTGACCACAAAAGAACACATGAGCCTAATGATATCACAAGCTAAAATGTAGAATAGTCCACAAATTAAAGTGACGGGTTAATCCAACAACACCATCCAACAAGATTCATACAATTGCATACAAAGTAGTTCATAAGAAAATGCATAAGTTAAACAAAATACATTGCTAAAGCAACCAAAATAGTCCAACTACAATAACAACATATGCATAAAATCCTGTTGGCTCTGATATTAATATTATAAGTGAAAGTTCCATCCATCCATACACCATTGAGGACCACTAGCCCCAATAATGGAACATTACATTCAAGAACACCTAATCCTCCAAAGAAATATACTCGCTTTACGTTAGAGAGAAGCCAAGGTTCTTCACAATACTCCCAATCCTTTTCTAACCTTAAGCCTAGCCAAAAGCTTGGATCCCAAAAGCCTTCTCTGTGAGTTATGAGTTTCTATTTATAACAAAGGGTGGGGTGATCCTTGACATTCCCCTTTGTGACTCTTTGACTACCCTCATGACTCTTCAACTCCTTACAAGTAACTCATTACATAACATGATGACCTTTCACATTCTACTAATGACACTTGGAATTTCACTTGCAACATATTTACAAATAATATTACAATTTTCACATGTACCCATGTGAGACAAAATAGGCTAGAGATAGCCTAACAAAACAAAACACTATTATAATAACCTTCGTTAAAAATTCATGTAATAATATATAAGACCACGATCATGGGAAACGTATTTCAAGCTTAATGGTGGGCGAAAACATCCTAGCAGGTGTTCATTTAGTTTATTATGACTAAGGAAATTGTCAAAGGAAATGGAAAAAGGCTTTGGAAACGCATGAGGTATTTATTGGCATTTTATTTATGAAAATAATGGAAATTAGGAGAAAAGCGAGGTGAAAGGTCATAGGTCGCAGGTGAGGAGGAAATTGAAGGAACATAATAGAAAATGAAGAAAATAGAGGCCTAATTAATAAAAAGGGTTCTAAGGATCAGTGGGTAAGCTTGGTCAATTTAGTTTTCGAGCTCTCTCATTATTCTCTCTCTCTTTCTCTCATACTCTTGGATACTTAGAGTTTTATTGGAGCACTCTTGTAGGGTGTGGCATACTTGGATTTTTTTTAGCAAGAGGGCAAAGGAAGAGAAAGAAAGTGCAAGAGGACATAAGGATCAGCAGCTACAATGGATTTTGTTTGTAGGTACCGAGTTGTATGTATGTTTTCCTGACTAGTTTTGGCATGCATGGCATATGCATGTGGTTTGTTGGTTGTGATCTGTCATTGGCATGGAGGATGATCGAGATTGACAGTGGATTGCCTAACCTTGCCATTTCCTGGATAGCCATGGTGATTGTGGATTTCTTTTCCTTGTTTTGTTTTGGTTGTTTATCATGTTTCCTTAGCTTGGGTTGAATTATTAGTCTTGGAAGCCTTGGTTGGAAAAACACTCTAGAAACCCTGTAACAGTTTGGGTTAAGTTACTAGTCTTGGAAGCCTTAGTTTGAAAAACACTCTAAAATCCCTTGGTGGGTGAGTTACTAGTCCTGGAAGCCCTAGTTGGACAAACACTTTGGAAGCCTGATAAAAGTTGTGGGTTGAGTTAATAGTCCTAGAAGCCTTGATTGGAAAAATGTTTTGGAAGCCGCGAAAGGCTTGGATAGAGACCAATTTGATGTTGGTTTTGTGATTTCCGACTGTGAGGTGGAATCACTTTTTGATGGGTTGAGGTGGATGGCCTTTGGAAGCCTTGGATGGTTTTTGATTGATGTGTTCAATGAAATCCCACATTCATGCTTGGAATATGGCATGGGGATGAATGGTTGAAGAGATATCCGGCTCATCCATTCTACGATCGGGGGGAACGTGGAAGTTCCATCCTGAGTTTGGATTTTGCATCACCAATATGAGGTTATTTATCCTTGTATTTCTATGAGAATTATATTGGTTATATGTGGTTTATATGGATGTGATTTCATTGGTATTTCTGTTGCTATTATGATGGTTATATATATATATATGTTTTACGACAGTAGCTATGTATGGCTCTCATCATGTTTTACTAGTAAATGAATGAACAATGTATCTATGACCTAATGGATGAAATGACAATGCATGTGTTGAGGCATTAATGTTTCTTAGCGATTCTCAGCTAAGTATGAGACCCTTATGCTCAAATATGTTATTTATACCTGTAGATTACATATTCATGATATGTTTGACGAAATACATGTCATGACTAGTAGGGGTCTAATTAATGTCTTCTTTAAGTAATTTCAATCGTACTGCCATTTCTCTATTATTTTACTATTCTCAAGATGTCATTCAATTCTAGGAAGTGACCTGGGTTCTGGGCTTGGAAAAATGGCTCAAATCACGGGGATGTTGGAATAGCACTGTGAAAAATAGTCCCTAAACACTGGCTTGCAAGCCTGTTAGAGCGTCCAGAGGTGCCTAGATGCTGGCATGCCCATAGCATGAGAACGTCTATAGGTCAAGTGGTCAAAAATCTCAGTGGGACCCAGGTGCTAGTTGGCAGAAAGGTTGGATTAGTTCCCGAGTGTCCTAATGCTGATGTTGAATGTATGTATGGTGTGTTTCTGTCAGTTCCACTTCCTTAATGTGACTTGGTAGGTCGAATCATATCATAGTGGCCTCTCGTTGCATTTATACCCTGGTTGGCCGGTTGCTTGGGTAGATGTGAGAGGAGGGTGTTATAGAATGTTATCAAAGCATGGTTCACCCCTCAGACTCGATGGGCGGTGTGTTGGTCATGCATTCATGTCAGTTTCATATGTGTTACTTATTCTTGTAGTCTATGTGCTTGTTGAATTTGCATGGTGTTCATCATGGTTGTACCAATTTTTCCATGTGAAGGTTGATGGTGCTGATGTGAAATGTGTTTTCATCAGTGTATGGTTGTATATGCATTTGTTATGCATGTTGATGCCTACATGATCTCATTGTCATGATTATGGTTATGCATGTATGGTAGGTTAGACATGCATTGTGAGGTCATTGTATGCAATTAGGCCATCATGATGCTATTGGTATGTTATGAGGCTAGTGTGATGGATGAGATAGAGTAGGAGATGTAGATCTTCAAAGTGAAGTTACAAGATTGGACCTTGAGGCAAGAACATGTCGTCATACAAGTTTGGATGTTGGGCATGCAAGTATGTTAGTTAATGGATTGTTATATGCATTAGGGTTATATACATTAGGTTTATGTACATGTCTATTGATGTTATGGTTACATATATGATATATGCTATTTGATTAGTGTAGTCATGTGCATATGTGTTAGATAGTCATGAGTGGTAGTAACTTGTAGTTGTATGCATTTCTCTTGTTGTTTTTGTTGACACCTAATCATAGGGATTGGGTGACAACTTCTAAATAATGGAAAATAAATAGTCATTGGGAGGTAAAACCCAAGAGTCACTCCCTTGTGTATATAACAATGAGGAATCCTAATGAATAAACATAGTTGATTTGAGGAGTTACCTCCTGGCCTGACATGGTATCAGAGTCAGCCCATTTTTAACATTCCTAGTAACTCCTATCTACTTCTAGATTCCTTTCTCTATTCTTTTTCATTGAATGCATCTAGTCATTGGTCATGAAGCTGGAAGCGTTGAAGTGCTATGTGTTGGAATGGTTCGTAAACCATCTCTTGAAATTTGTGTGTTATTGAGTGAAAGCTGTGAATGTCAAGCTAGAGGACGATATGGCTATGGCCTCAATACTACATTGAGCTCATTTAAAGATCGATTTTATGCATCCTCGAGGATCGAAACCTATGTTGTAGTGGAGGATCGATTTTATGGTATGTCAATTTTTTCTTCTAAGCGAGTTACCCCCCGTGGTTATGACATTGGGTTATGTGGTATTAATGTGTATATCAGTTGTTGGTATCACCATTTTTGTCACCATTGAGAGCGGTTATTAAACGCGACCAGACCAAAGGGTTTTGCATAGAGAATGAGAGGACTAATTATCTGTATCCTCTGCCTGCTCCTCACAATACGACTTCCTTCCTTACGCGGGCAAGGAATAAGGTTGTATTGCATTCGATTCTCCCCCCACTCAACCCTCCTGCATAGTCGGATCTCTGTTCCCTGTGCATCCATTGATATCACAGTTAATAACTCGGCATATCCCGGTAGGACCTTTGTCTCTGCATATACACTGCTCGCAGCATCGGGCCCCTCACACCTCCGTCTCCCCATACCACTATTCTCGTAGCACTGGTCCCCTCACACCGTGGGACCTAAATCCACTGTCGCTCACTCCATAAAGTCGGCCCTCTCCATACAGTCGACCTCCCTATATAGTATTAAACCACCTCTCAGATTTTAATTGGTATTAAATCCTTCCCATACCACCGCTCAGTCAATACGTTGACCCTCCTACATATACACCCTCCCATAAACCCCCTCCCCCATATACTCCCTCCCCCACATACTCCCTCTCCCAAATATACCCTCCCCCAATAATACCTTTGTCTATACATATCACATTTTAATTATTTTTTACATGAGAACTGCATTTTTTACCACTAGAGGTGCAAATTTTATACATTAGTAGCAGAAGTATTTTTACAGTACACAAATTTTAGAATGCATTCATTGATATCTATTGTGGGAGTGGTTCTTACCAGCAAAGAGAAATATCCATAATGTTCACAGAAGATCAAACATACTCTCATTTTTAATGAGTTTTGGAAAGGAGTTTATGTTGGAGAAGGAGACAATGAACCAGCAAAGCCTACCTCACACAAGGAATTCACCATTTGGGAAAACAAGGAAAACAATGCCTATGCCTTGATTGCATCATCTGTAAATGAAGAGGTGAGTCGCCATATTTCACCATTTTCAAATGCTTTTGATCCTTACAAAAATTGAAGGAACTCTATGACTCATACCCTGCCCTTGAAGTTGTTCAACTGATGATTAAATTATCCAGCCTTGAATTACAAAATGTTGATCCTCTTGCTCTTGCATCATAAGTAAAATCTATTATGCATGATATCAAAGTCACTAATGTCGAACTAGGCATTCCTCTAATAGATTTTGTCAAGGCACTTTATCCCACTTATTCAAATTATCTTGAGTCATTGCAAGCAAATGGAAACCTCAAAGAAATTATCTTTGACTCCCTTGTGAATAAATTTGCTGAGAGAGAGAAAGATTTTGGGAAAAAGAGAGCTCCTCAGTGTTCTGAAGAAGTTGTATGTCTTGCACATAGAGAGAAGAATCATGCTCAAGATTCTTCCAGAGGAATAGGTGGTCGAAGAGGAAGAGGAAGAAGAAATTTCAGAGGCAGGGTGTGCAGACTCTCTTAAGGAGAAAAGTTTGATTTGCATTGCATACGTTGTAATAAATATGGATCACATGATGCATCCACATGCAAGTTGGCTTAGGACAGAATTGAGTAGGAAATTAATCAATCCAAAGGTAAAACCATTGACAAAGTGAAAGGTAAAGCACTTGAATCTGCTCACTATGTTGTGGCACATTGTAATATTGGAGTAAATGAAGACTCGTTTAATGCTTCACTTGCTTCTTGGAAAAATGGTTGGTTGCTTGATTCAGGAGCAACTTCCCACATGAATTTCAGAAGAGATTTTTTTTGAAGAATTTACTGACAATGTTGATGGAGGATTATACTTTGCAGACAAATCAATACTCAAGTCATCAGGGCTTCGTACAATCAGGCTCAAATTTCCTGGTCTTCCAGACTTTCTTCTGCATGATGTTTTATATCTCGTACAACTGAGGAGAAACTTTTTGTCCTTGATCCACATCTGCCAGCAAAGACACTCCATTCATATGTTTGATGGCAAGGTTGAGGTGAGAAAAGCATCAAATCACTCACTTGTCATGACGGGAATAGAAGAAGAAAGGCTTCTCAAGCTATAAGGTACCTATGCTCGTGCACAAAATTTCTCATACAATTCTCATTATGATGAAGGTACATTTCCTTCAAGTCTATTATGGCATGCTAGATTTGGACACTTGAACTATGACAACCCTCGCTTGTTAAAGAAAAATGGTGTTACTGGTTTTCCTACAATTCCTAGGAAACTTAAGCAATGTGATGCTTCCATTCTAGGAAAGCATAGAAAATAGTAGTTTCATGATTCACATTCCAGAGCACATAGAAAACTTGAACTCATTCATTCAGATTTATGCGATCCAATGCCCGTTCCTTTTGCAAATGGAAATAAATATATGATGATATTTATTGATGACTACACCAGAATGTGTTGGGTTTATTTATTGAAGAACAAATATGATGTTTTTCAAACATTCAAGAAATTTCATACATGGATTGAAAAAGATGCACAATCTCATATTGGATCTATTTGCACTGATAATGGAAAAGAATACACTTCAAATGAATTTGAAAACTATCTTTGCCAACATGTGATCAAACATCGAACAACTGTGCCTTATAATCCCCAACAGAATGGAGTAGCTGAAAGAATGAATAGGACAATCTTAAATATGGTACGTTCTATGATGTTTTTCAAGAATGTAAAATTGATTTTTTGGGCTAATGCAGTTCTATGTGTTTTATATGTAAAGAATAGATGTCCATCTAATGCTCTTAGAGTCAAGACTCCTTATGAAATGTGGTATGCCTACGTTCCTTCAGTAAAGCATCTCAGGGTCTTTGGTTCCACTTGCTATGCCTTGATACCAAAAGTATATAGAAAAAAACTTGGTGCAAGGAGTCGTAAGTGTATCTTCTTGGAACACTAAAGTAGATAACAGGAACAGATGCTTTTATTAATGTGATATTTACAATAAATCAAGGTACTATAAATATATATATATATATATATATATATATAATATAATAATATATATAATATATATCCTATATATATATATATATATATATATATATATATATATATATATATTATAAGTATATATACATATATATATATATATATATATATAGTTTCAATCAATTGCCAAGCACCAACTTGGACTCTTTGTGAGGCTCTAACCTCTAGAGCACCAACTCTGTCTTGTCAAGGCACCAACCTTGAATTTAGGAGCACCAACTCCCAAGGACACCAATCCTTTCAGTTCTGAGGCACCAACCTCAAGGGCTCCAACCCTCTGTTGTAAACCGTCTGGATCCGTTTGGTTGTAATTCTCTACTCCCAACCCTGCTGGGCATATGGCTTACTTCTGTCCTCCTGTTCCTTCCACTTTTGCCAGAGCTTTGGCTTCCTTTATTTTCTTACAGTTTTTTAGTAACACTAAACTTTCCTTGTTCTCTGTTTTATATTCTTGATACCCCTGACCTTTGGCTTCCTTTCTCTGCTGGCTATTTAGCTTTCTCAACACTCACTTGATATTCCAGCGTCCTCTACACTCACTCTTCAGCTTCTTCTGTCTCTTCAAATCCATCAATACACAGGACACATTAATGTGTTAAAGAGGCCGAATTACAATAATGTTGCATATTAAATAAAATATCAGAGAGGCCCCCCTTTTATAATATTCATAAAATATACAATAGTAATCCCGCAATCATAATGGCAATCACAACGGTTCAAGCCCACTAAACTATCAGAAGCATTAATTTAACTTTAATCCCTGGGCACACATTTATTGGAACCACAGGAATACATGGAAATACACCCTCCAAACACATAAGGTCGGACTTCAAATGCATTACGCCCACATCTATAACTTCATCAGGCCTGCTCCTCCACAACTTTATCGCAATCGGTAGATTTGCACATAACATAGCCAATTCCCCAATACTCGGACACGATATTATTATAAAATGTTTTTAATAACTTTGTCGGGTCCATATATATATATATATATATCGCAATCAGTGGTTTGGGGGTGATAGCCATTTATACATTACGATTACCGCAGATGCGACATTTGATTAAGCCATGCTATAATGGTGTAGTCAGGTCCACAATTATATTGCAATTGTCATTTTAATGTGGCAAGGCTTTAAAGAGGCTTGCGATGGACACGATATTATATTACATAATATTGTAATGGTCCCATGGGTCCATATATATAATATATATAGATATATAGATATATATACTAATATATAATATATATATATCACAATTGCTTTTTTTAATGTGGCAAGGCTTAAAGCTAGAATACAAGGATACATATGAAATACACTGAAAAACCCACTTCGAAACACTTAGCTGGACTTCAACTATTTATACACCCAGACATATATATCATCAGGTCCGCACATGCACCTTTTCCAATGTTTACCTTTTTCAGATCAATCCTCCACCGTAGATCTTACCATCCCATCCAACAGTTGATATTACACTCGACCAACAAAGCTGCTCGGTGATCTTGCACCGTAGATCAAAATGCATTTGATCCAACGCTCGACAATGATATCGGGTGAGCTACATGCACGAGGATTACCCGCCTGATAAGGCAGTTTCCTCTCTCCTTCCCCTACCATGTGTCAGTTGATGAATGGTATCGAGTGAGTCCGCCCGAAAACCACTTACAGCCTTGAGTCTGTTCGAAAACCACTGTCACTATTTCAAACCTTCTTTTTGGAATATAAACATGTGGATTCACTCTTCATATGTATTCTTGATTTCTACCTATATTATATACTCCTCTGCTCTTTTGGCTCCTTTGTTGACTTCTTTGGATCCTGATATGGCTTCTCCTCAATCTCTTGCTCTTACACTTACTTGGCTTTCCTGTGGCTTTCTATACCGCTATTTATGCTTCTCTGCTACGTGTTCCTCTTTGTTTCTTTCGTTGAACTTCTTCCTTTGGCTTTTCTTTGACTGCTCCTGTTCTGATATTCTGCATTGTCTTGATTTTTGCCGCTCCTTTGTTAACTCCTCTATTAACTCCTCTGATGCTATGTTGCTCTTTGTTCTTTCAATAGTGCTTTCCCTTGGACATATCTCTCTGTGATTTCCGATGACTTTGTTTATGTACCTTCACTGATGCGATCCTCTTTCCGGTGGCTTTGCTCCTATTCTTCACAAGTCTACTCTACTTTTCCTCGGCTTCATATTGACATTAATGAAAATCTAGATCAATAATCTCCCCCTTTGTCATTGGTGGCAATATTCTTCTTCTCTCCCCCTTTGACATCAGTGGTAAAGGAGTGCACAAGGACTCCCCTTGTCGAACTGCTCCCCTTGTCCTGCAACCTCTTTATGAATCAACTTAAGTGATGCTAAAGAGATAACCCCCATCTTTTGACGAAGATGTTCAAATTCTTCTCGAGGAAGAGGTTTTGTGAAAATATTAGCTATCTACTCCTTAGTATTGATATATTCCAAGATGATGTTTTGTTTAGCTACTTGTTCATGAAGGAAATGATACTTGATTGGTATATGTTTGGTCTTTGAGTGCATCAATGGATTTTTTCTGAGACTGATCACACTTGTGTTATCACAATAGATTGTAATTGATTGATTTGTACCTATGTTGACATATTTTAGAGCTTCCTTCATCCATAGTATTTGAGTACAACAATTTGCGATGGTTATATACTCGGCTTCAGCTGTAGATAGTGATATGGATGTATTTTTTTTGTTGAGCCAAGATACTAAACAGTGTCCTAGGAAGAATGCATTTCCACTAGTACTTTTTTTATCGTCGACATCTTCGGCCCAATCAGCATCGATGTATGCATTCAAAGTAAGAGTTTAGCTCTTAGGGTACTAGAGACCGAAATCGGGAGTTCCTTTCAAGTATCTGAGAATTCTTTTTACAACCAACAGATGGGATTGTTTAGGAGCTAATTGAAATCTTCCCACCATTACTACTACTTGCATAATGTCGGGTCTTGTAGCAGTTAAGTATAGAAGGGCTCCAATTATTGACTTGTAATGAGTTGCATCTACTGGAAGGGAGTCATCGTTTTTGCTCAATTTGCAATTTGTGGTCATAGGTGTGCTCATGGGTGCACAATCTTCCATTCCATATCTTTTAAGCATGTCTTTAAGATATTTGGCTTGAGATATAAACAAGCCTGCTGTGGTTGAGATACTTGTAGTCCAAGGAAGTGAGATAACTCTCCTATCATCAACATCTCGAACTCTTTTGACATGTTTTGAGAGAATTCATGGCTCATCTCATCATTATTACTAGCAAAGATCAGATCATCAACATAAACAAGTGTGACTAGTAACTTATCCTCATCTGTATTTATGTAGAGATTACTTCCTGCCACCCCCTTCTTGAAGCCTTGTTGTTGTAGATAATGATCCAATCTTACGTACTAAGCTCTAGGAGCTTGTTTCAACACATATAATGCCTTTTTCAACTTATAGACAAAGTATTTTCCTTCTGTTAGATTAAACCCTTCTGGTTGCTCCGTGTAGACTTCTTCCTTGAGTTCCCCATTCATAAATGCTGATTTTACATCCATTTGATAGATTTTGAATCCTTTTGAGCAAGCAAATGCCAAGAACATCCTGATGGCTTCCATACGAGCTATTGGTGAAAATGTTTCTTCAAAGTCAATTCCTTCAACTTGTGAATAGCCTTTATAAACAAGCCTTGCCTTGTTTCTGATGATTTGTCCATCTTCATTCATTTTGTTTTTGAATACCCACTTGGTTCCTATTATGTTTTTGTCCTTTGTACGAGGTACCAACTCCCATGTCTCATTCTTCTCAATTTGAGACATTTCTTCTTCCATGGCTTTTACCCAATGAGGATCCTTACTTGCTTGAGTAAATGTTTCTGGTTCTATCATGGATAGAAGAGCAACATCATTTTTCGTTGGCGTCTTTGTCATTCTTCTTCGTGTCTACATACCTTCATCTGCATTGCTAATAATCTACTCTTTTGGGTGATATTTTTGGAGAAACTTCATCTTTGAAGGGGTTTGAGATGGTTCTTTTTCCCTGGGTTTTTCTTGATCTATTTCTTATTTTTCAGGTTCTTCTTCTTCAATGAGAGGATTAACTTCATGTTCTTCAATTTCTTTTTCTGGAAGGTCTTCGTCAATCTTTACATCAATTCTTTCCACTATTTTCCTTAGTTGATTATTATAGCACTTGTAGGCTTTGCTTCTTATAGAATATCGAAGAAAGATCCCTTCATCAACTTGAGAATCAAACTTTCCTAGTGAGCCATGATTGATTTTTATGAAGCAATTGCTTCCACAATCTTGAAGTATTTTACTGAAGCACGTCTTCCTTTCCATTATTCATAAGGAGTGTTTTCATTATTTGGTCTTAATTGAGTTCGATTCAAGGTATAGACAACTGTCCCGATTGTTTCTTTCCAGAATTTTGTCTGCAAGTTAGCTGCTATTAACATTGTTCTTGCCATTTCTTGAATTGTTCGGTTTCTTCTTTCAACTACCCCATTTTTATAAGAAGAGCTTCAGCGTAAATCACATGATAAAGACCTTTGTCGACGCGTTTCGAACCAACCAGTGTGGTTCATCGTCAGGACAAGTTGAAGCAACAGATCCAGCCTAGCAAGATAAATAGTCCGAGCAGAGATTCCAACGGCTAATTTAACGGCTAACCTAACGGCTAATTTTTCTAATAGACCCAAGTCAAACTTAATTTAATATAATATCGTTATTGTTTTAAATTAATATTACTATAATTTATTTTATGGTACTAAGTTAAAATTAGGTCCAAGTTATATAAATGTATGGATAATTAAAAATTAATTTTATAACCTATTTAAACTAATAATGCTATCTATAAATTATTATTAATATTATATGTATTAATTTAAATTAATTTTATGGGAAAAATCTAAATTAGGTAAGAATATCAATTCATGGTTAGTTTTGAAATTAATTTATTGATTAATTTAAATTGATATATTTATATAAAAATATTTTTATAATAATGCTTTATATATAAGTTATTATTAATATTATATGTATTATAATTAAATGGGAAAAAACCAAATTAGGTAAGAAAACAATACAGGTTAGTTTTAAAATTAATTTAATGATTATTTAAAATAAATATATATAATAATATATATATATATATATAATATATATATATATATATATATATATCAAATTATAAAATATTAGGATGGGGTTATATATAATAATATTACTTAATATATATGGTAATATAAATATACTAATACTAAGAGAATCTATCTTAGTTATAAAAATATGTTTATAATTTGAAAATTGGTTCAATAATTTATTATTTAATAAAAAGAAAGCTAATTAATTATTGAATTGTTATTTGTTTTAAGGATATATTTTATATTATTGTTATATTATTAGTATTAATTCATAGTTAATTCTATGTACAAAGATAAATTAGGTAAAACATATGACCAATACATAGTTTATAGGAAATTAAAACAATGAATTATTTAAATTAATCTTATAATTATAAATCCTATATGAATATCTATGACATAAAGAAGAAGAGAGAAAATCTTAAAGACCTAAATCGCCAACAACAAAAAGAAAAGAAAAAAGACTTGACCTGATATCTAGGCCCAAAGATATACAGGATTCTACAAAACGAACCCAACAAGAACACAAGAAGAGAAGAGGACAAGAGCTGAAGGAAACCCTAGATCAAAGGCACAAGAGGAAGAATCGGAAGGACCCTAAGGGAACTAAGCCAGATAAAGAACAAAGGGGGGGAAAGACACACTAAGAAGACAGGGCTGGGATCCAGCACCTGCTAACCTTCCAGCCATCATCTCTGTTGAGATTAATAGGCCTCTTTTCAATTTCTAACGCTTCCCTTAACTTCCGATGATGGAAATGCGCCACTTTGGCAATAACTTTGGCCTCCTCAATACAGACGTGATGGCTCGTCTTGTCCACATGCTCCGCTAAGGCCGAAGACTTAGTTCTCCCATGTCTCAGGTCAGCTGCATGTTCACAGATTCTTTGGTGAATGGAGCGCCCTGTTTCCCCTATATAGGGTGTCCCACATGAGCAAGGGATCAAATACACACCCTTCATGTCCATAGGGTTAACAGGATCTTTCACAGAACGAAGGGAATTACGAATGGTTTTGAGGGGCCTGAAGGTTGAGGGAATGTCAAACTTACTGAGGATTCGAGCTATCCTGTCTGTGGTCCCCTCGACATAAGGAAGATGGACACCTAGATGGCGTTCCTTAGGCTCTTTCTTCTTAAGCACATTACTGGAGGCCTTAAGGAAAGCTTTCCGACCTAGGTGCCTACTATATCCGTTTTCCACAAAGACATCAAGGAGGTGGGACCTCTCTTTATCCAGGCTCTCACTATCTGAAATCCTGAGGGCACGAGTGGCCAAGGTATTAAGAACCCCCATCTTCTGCGCAGGGAAATGATGGGAATCAGCATGAAGATACTGCTTCGTGTGCGTTTTCTTGCGGAACACAGAGTGGGAGAGAGAGCCGTCGTCCTTCTTAGAAATAAGAATATCAAGAAAAGGGAGGCTGCCATTGACCTCTTTTTCCATGGTGAACTTAATAGCTGAGGACTGGCTATTGAGGTGACAGAGGAACTGATCCAGCTCCTCATGGCCATGGGGCCAGATGACATTAGTGTCATCTACATACCTTTTCCAAAGCTTCGGAAGGAGACGAGAAGAGGCTAGGGCTTTGGCCTCGAAATCTTCCATAAAAAGATTGGCCACTATCGGGGAGAGGGGGGAACCCATTGCAACACCACAAGTCTGCTCAAAGAACTCACCTTCGAAACAGAAGAATGTTGAAGTGAGACATACCTCAACCAGATGAGCGGTATCAGGATCTGTAAGCCGATAGATCACTTCCATGGCCTCTTTTATGGGGATACAAGTGAACAAGGAGACCACATCAAAGCTGACAAGAATGTCATCAGGCTCAAGCCTAATGTCCTTGAGATCCTTAATGAAGGAAGCAGAGTCCTTCACGAAGGAATCAGTGCGACCAACCAGGGGTTTAAGCTTGAGAGCCAGGAACTTAGCTAGAAGGTAGGTCGGACCCCCGATGGTGTTGACAATCGGCCTCAGAGGAGCCCCTTTCTTTAGTGTTTTGGAAGAAGAGAGTTATTTTTTGATTCCATGTATTTTACATAATTCATCAAATTCTTTTGATGTGAATTCTCCCCCTCTATCTGTTTTGAGACGCTTAATGTTAGAGTCATTTTCGTTTTCCACAAGAGCTTTAAGATTCTTAAAACACTCAAATGCTTCGGATTTATATTTTATAAAATGTAACCATATCATTCTAGTATAATCATCAACAAATAAAGCAAAGTACCTTTCTCCTTAGAGTGCTCGAGTTCTAGTTGGTTCACATAAATTAGCATGAATGATCTCCAAAGGCTTTGATGTAGAAAACTCCTTGGTCTTGTGACTTGTTCTAGTTTGCTTTCCATGTTGACATGGGCTACATACTCCTTGATTTGTTTTGAATAAATTTTGCATGTCTCGTACTGCATTTATCTTACTGATATTGATCAAATTATTGAAGCTTGTATGTCCAAGTCGCTTGTGCCACAACCAACTTTCATCTATTTGACTTAAGTAGCATTTGTCTTCTTGAATCTTGTTCAGAATGTAGATGTTGTCTAGTGTTCTAACTCCTTTTGCCACAAGTTCCCCTGAGGAAGAGTTCCTTATTTCATATACTTTAGTCCTAAAGACAACATTATGTCCTTGATCATAGATTTGGCTAACACTCAAGAGGTTGTGTTTGAGCCCGTATACTAGCAAAGCATTTTGAGCTTTTCCTTTTCCATTAATAAGAGTAACAGTTCCTTTTCCAGCAATTTTGGCAGATCCACTTCCAAAGGATACATTTCCTTCCTTTTTGTTCAATGAGACAAACTTCCTTTTGTCCCCTGTCATGTGTCTGGAGCACCCACTATCCACAAACCAATGATTTTCATTATTTTGAACACATAGAGCTAGGCCACATTTATTTGTGTTGGGATTCTCACTTCTTTCTTTTCCTCTTTTGAGTAGGAAATTTTGTTCATTGTGTCCATTATTATTACATAATGAGCAAATCAGATCAAATTTGGCCAAGGGATCAAAAGAATTGTAGGTCTTGATTTGTCCTTGCCCTTTGGGGCCATATGGTTTGTTTATTTGATCCTTCAGCTTTGGTGTGTCATTCTTATGAGCCATGCAATGTCTAGCTTGATGACCAAAACTTTTACAATGGAAACAATGCCCAAAAAATATAGTTTTGTACCTATTGTAATAGCCATGATTTGAATCAACATTCTTCCTTGGAGTTAATTCATCTTCATTCTTTGAATTTGATATGTGCCTTTGATGAAATATTGTTTTTATCTGTTGTAGCATCCATGATTCAAATCAACATTCTTCCTTGGAGTTATTCTCTCTTCTTTCTTTGGATCTGGGATGAGCCTTTGATGAAATAATCTTTCCTCCTTTGGGTTGCTGGAAAGTACATCGGCATAGCTTTTCACATTATTCTTAGTGCTTGATGATTCTCCTTTAAAACCTATTCCAGATTTATCATATTGAGGTTTTTGATTATTTAGGATCGTGTCAAGTATTTGAGAGCTTTTCCAACCCTTTTTAATTTGCTCCAATTCCTTCCTCAGAGATACTATTTCGGCTTCACATTCTTCGCAAGCTTCTTCATTTTCTTTTAGCTTGTTTTTCAAGAGATCTTCCCTTCTTTTTGTTTCCTCGTTTTCTGCCTTGAGAGAAATGATTTTATTCCGTAATTTCTCATTTTCTTCAATGGCACTTATTAATAATTCATCTACATTTCCTTCTATCCCTGAGTCATCATCACTTGTGAATGCCATGAATAATACTTCTTGGCTTCTAGCATGGTCATTTTCTTCATCTGGTTCTTCATTACCTCCTTTGTTTTGAGGGAACTGGTTGGTTGATTTCTTTTTAATGACTATAAATTCATCTTCATCAGACTCATCTTGCTTAGAGAGGAAATTATTCTTATTGAACCCTTTCTTTTTGTATACCATCCTTTTAGAATCTTCTTCATCATCACTATCAGGCTTATGAGGACATTTTGCAGAATAATGACCTATTTTTCCACATTTGAAACAAATAAGAGGGTATTTACCTTTTAGCTTAGATCCTTTCTTCAGCCTTCGTACAAATTGTGCCAATTCAGATTCAACATTGGAGTCATCACTACTGACATTACTTTCTTTCCCCTTTTTTGATTTTGAGGCCTTGAATGTTGTATCTTTTGAAATTGGGCAAACTTTTCTCATCTCATAGGCAATGAGGATTCCATGGAGTTCATCCATCTTGAGAGTATCTAGATCCTTCACTTCTTCTATGGCACTTACTTTGGAGTCAAACCTTCACTTATTCTATGGCACTTACTTTGGAGTCAAATTGTCTGGGAGAGATCTTAAGACCTTTTGAACAATGGTGCTTTCTTCAATGTTTTAGTCCAATCCTTTAAGAGAGTTGACCACTTCAGCTACTCGAAGAAATTATGAAGCAATATCTTCTTCATCATCCATTTTCAGACTCTCAAATTGCCTTCTATGTGTTTGAAGCTTTGCCTTCTTGACTTTGGAGTCCCCATCGTATAGGCTAATTAGCTTATCCCATACTCCTTTGGCAGAGTTACAATCCATGACTTTTGTAAATTCAGAGTCAGTGATTCCATTAGTGATGGAGTTTAAGGCTTTTGCATTTGCAACGTAGACTTTCCTCTCGTCTTGATTTGTTGGAAGAGTGGAAGGAGATATGTACTCATTTAAGAACGAATGCCAAACCTCAGGTCTAAGAGACACTAAGTAATAGGACATTCTCTTTTTCCAGAAACCAAAATTTGTTCCATCAAACAAAAGAAGTCTTCCTGAAACTTCTTGATTTCTTGTCATGACTAAGAATCCTTCTTCAAGCTATTAGGTTGATATGAGGAAGCCCGCTCTGATACCAATTGTTGGAAATACTGGGGGGGG
>APFE030256363.1:0-25878 GCA_000404065.3 Pinus taeda
ACCCTAATATTATAAACCCTAAATTATAAACACTAAAATTATCAACACAATTTCATGAACCATATTATAAAGGAAAATAATGTGAGGTATAATCTTTGTTCAACATATATTTATTGAGTGTTTTACTTGTTTGTAGGTATTCAAAATTCATTGTTGGAAATGAGGTTTGAGTGTTACATTAATTTTATATCAATTTTATATTAATATTAATATTAATATAATATTATACATCTTTGGACCTAATGGTTTACCACGGTTTGACATGCTTGCCATAAGGGTGACCATGATTTATCATGATTTCCAATGGTACACATAAGGTTCCAACAAGGTTTAATGATGGTTCACATTAAACATTTGGGATATCATTAAGGTTTTGACGTTTGTTTGACTATGTTTAATTAATGTGGTTTAAATATGTTGGGATTATAATATTAAATTATAATATTAATAGTTGATTATGTTTGATCAAAATTGGAGAGTTTTAATTGTTAAACATAGTCAACCATGGTTGATCACGGTTAACCAAGCTTTACCTTGGTTAGCCATGGTTGGCCATGGTTGACCATAGAGACCTTGATTGACCATTATGGCTGACTAAGTTTTACTAATGGTTGAATTTGTTTCATTTTGTTTGAAAAATTGTCATTGAGCATGTTTGATTATGAATATTAATCAATAATATTAAAAGGTTATTATGATTTATTCAAGTTGAAGAGCTTTAATTGTCAAACATAGTTGAAAATAGTAAACAACTTAGTATATTTAGATGACTATTATTGTAATGTCACATTGTGATGTTGGTTGAATTTGTTTGACTATGTTCGAGATATGTCATTGACTATGTTTGATTATTATTATTAATCAATAATATTAAAAGGTAATTATGTTTGACTCTAGTTGAAGAGCGTTGACAGTAAAACATAGTCGAACATAATCAACAAAACTAATAACTTTGGTTGACTAATTTTGTAATGTCGCATTGCGACATTGGCTAAATTCCAACGTAATGTAACATTAAAACAATGTTTGTCACATTATGATGTTTGTTATATTATGTACCATTTTCGATGTCACAATATTAATATTAATATTAATATTTATTAATTAACTTTTCTAAATTCTTGATTGTTACAAATTAAGGATTACCCTAGCTAAGGTAGACAATGATTGATTATGGTCAACCATCATTGACTATAATTGAATATCATTGAGTTGCATTGATTTATAGTGACAATGAGAGAAGAAGGTTGACTATTATTAAATGTGTTAAACATAGGGTTGACCATGTTTGATCATGGTCCACAATTCAAATGTTGACTATAAAAGTTGATAATATTTAACCATTTTTTACTAATGTGTTTAATTGTGTTTGATTATAATATTCATCAATAATAATAATATTAAATTATGTTTTAATAATAATAAGGAACTATGTTGGACTAAAGTTGAACTGTATTGAATGTCCATAATAAATTGATTCCAAAATCACTCTTCCTTCACGACTATTAGTCACAAACTTCACAACCACCATAACGAAAAAACATTTCTCAGACTCAACATGTTAATTATTCGTGGAGAAATTCATAGAACTTGAGCTCCTCTCAATAAACTATCTTTCTCGGCCTACTCTCCTCATTTGAAGCTTGGAAACACCATTCATAGTGACATTTTTCCTGTAATTGATGTTTTTTCCGCCCTCAAACGGAAAAAGAAGGGTTAATTTGTCAAAAAATGCAATATGATAAAATTCAAAAACTAGAAACTAAGGCTAATAATTCTATTAGAAAAATTGACAGCGTAATAAGTATGAAGTTGAGTTTTTCAGTTTTTGATAATTGAGAGCCCCCGAATCTGTCTTCCAATACCATGAACAAAGCATTTCCCCCTCCTGGATGTTTCAATGAACGCAAATCAATTCGAAAAATCCTCACTATAACATCACTATCTCCTTAGACTCTACGTTGAACAACTCAAATTTTGAAACAAGGATCCTTGAAATTAATCCAACCTTTGATGCCACTGCTTCTGTCGTCCCCTCAGACATTGTCATGGACTTCAAAATTCAGACAAACAAGGTTGGTAGCTTGAACGATCCAACCCTCAGCGTGGCGTTGTCCAATGCTATTTATAAGAACGCATATGAGTACATCAATGATAGTGGTGAGAGGCCTTTGAACTGCACTATTCACCTACCATCAAAGACTATTATTAAAACTTTCATCAATTTGCGAGCCAATAATCTTGTAATGTCTAACCAACCTGCTTATATTATTATCATGAAAAAGGTTATCAATATTTCGTCTTATGAATTAAGTAGAGAAGAAAATGAGGTGATAAACAAAGGACCTGGATTTCCTATCTCCTCTAAACACATTCCATGTGAAAATATAATCTTGAGCATAGAAGATAACATTCAAAATCTTAATAAAGTTGATGAACGTATATGACAAGATTATGCACCAATCTTAAGGAAATAAAATCCTCCCAAACCTAATCTTAGTCCCAGTCTTTTGGTGGCCATTAGGAGGTTAAGGAATAATGAAAGTATCATTATTTTAAAAGTAGAAAAAGGTGGTTCCACGGTGGTCATGAGCAGGGATGATTAGAAGCAGAAAATGAAGGATCACGTTTATAAACATAGTTGTTACAAAAAGACTTAGAATAATCCCATTCATAAAATTATTAATGAAGTAAAGAAAGCAATGAAAGAATCGAGTATTATGATAATCTTAAAAGGAAATTAACTCCTTGCCGTGATATTACCCCAATAATTTATGGCTTCCCAAGAATACATAAAAAAAAAAATTCCCCTAAGGCCTATTGTGAACACCATTGGCTCTCCCACCTATATGTTGGCTAAATATGTTGTTGGAATTTTTAGTCCTTTTGTTGGCAATACAAGTTCCTATATCAAGGATTCTAAACACTTTCTTGATTTGATGCAAGATGACTAATGGGAACCCTGTGATCTAATGGTAAGTTTTGACGTTGTTTCATTTCTTACAAAAACTCCTCTCGATGAAGCAATATAGGTTGTCAAAGGTGTAACAGCTCCTCAAACCGCTAGACTTACATAGATATGTCTTAGATCTACCTTTTTCTGTTTTCAAGGTGAATTCTTTGAAAAAACCACAGGAGTAGCAATGGGGTCTCCATTATCACCTATTTTTTCCAATGTATTTACAGAGATGTTTGAAAGGAAGGCCATCCACACATACCCCTTGAAACCAAAACAATGGAAAAGGTATGAAAATAATATGAATGTCAGTTAGCCCCATGGGGAATTTGAACTCAAAAATTTCTTGTAACATCTTAATGGAATGTCTAATGACATTAAATTAACTATGGCACTTGAGAATAACCATTCTATTCCTTTCCAATATGTTCTTCTCACTAAAACAAATGACAAAAGTATCAGGCATCAAATATATAGAAAGAAGATTCACTCAGATAGATATCTCCATGCTAAGTCTCACCATCACCCTGCTCAAAATGTGGGGATCCTCAATATACTTATCACTAGGGATTTAAGGTTATCTAACAAAGATCATCTTCAACAAGAAATCAACCACCTCACTAAGGTTTTCCATGAGATAGGCTATACTTATAAGGACATTGGTAAATCCATCAAAAGAGAAAAAACAAAATCCCCTTCCCTTAGTTCCCCAACCCTTAATGGGAAGGAATTTCTTCCATATATTAGTGGTGCGACTGACAAGATCACCAAAATGTTGAAAACAAATGGAATCATCACATTGTTCGAACCCCTTGAGACCATCTGACATAAAATTAGGTTTGGGAAAGATAATGTTCACTCTTTGTAGTTCAAAGGTGTCTACAAAATTAATTGTTCATGTGGATTATGCTATATCAGAGAAACAGGTCGATCATTTACGATAAGATTAAAGGAACACTGTGCTAATATAAAGAAGGAAAGAATGCACTCCTCCACTCTTGTTTAGCACTCATCCAAGACTAGACATCACTTATGCCTTGAAAATAATGAGATTATCACAAAAGAGGCCCAGGATTGTAAGCGCAAACTCAGAGAAGCTCTTGAAATCATCAAGCATCCCATCAATATAAATATCAATGGAGGTATTAAAGTTAGCAGAAGTTGGCTTCCTATGATCTCTTGTAATTAACCTCATCCTTTCATCTCTTGTTTTTTCTCCATTTCCTTCCTCCCCCTCTGACCTTCACATCTCCTCTTCTCCTCATTTCCCTCATTTTCTCCTTTCTCTCTTTCATTTTATCCTCTCTTTTTCCCTTCTATCCTTCCCCTATATTTTCAAGAATTTTTACCTACCCTTCCCTCGCTTCTTTTTTCTCTTCCTCATTGATTAACTTATTTAATCTTGTTCCTTCCTTTTTTATTCATTGTTTTTATTCTTTATTTTATATTTTATTTATTTTATCCATTTATTTCATTTATTCTTTAGTTGTACCTTTTTCTTCTCTTATTTTGATATATTTTATTTTATCTATATTATTTTATTTGTATTTGTAATTTCATCTCTTCTTTTTCTTTCTTTTCTCCCTCATTAATTTAATTTGTCCCTTTATTTATTTTATTTTATTTTGCTTTATTTTATTTTATTTTTCTAACCTTACTTTTTTCTTATCACTCGCTTTATTTTCTTATTCTTATTCTTTTATTATTTCATTCATTTTAATTATTGCTTCTTTCTTTATCTTAATTTGTTTCTTTTTTATTTTTATTTCATTTATTACTATTTTATTTCTATTTCATATTCTCTCTTCCTCTTTATTTATTATTTTTCATGTTTATTGAGCTTTGGTTTTTCCTTCCTTTATTTCTTATTTTTCTTTATCTTTCTATTTTCTATTATTTATTATTCAAGTTGGCCTATCCTCCTTTCTTTTCTCTTTTGGTTTCATTATGTATTTTATTTCTTATTCTTTCTTGCCTATCTTTCTCTCATTTAATCTCATTATATCAAGATGATGATGGGTCTTTATTGTGTCTTGAAAAGTCCATCCAAAATGCATACTCTTCAAAATCCATCGACAAAAACCTTCAAATTGAAATCTTATCTCTGTCTGGAAGGGATATCTGGGATGAGATTTGTTTTCTCAAGAAGATTAGGGTTAAAATTGAGAGAAAATCGATTGATTTTTTTTCGTAAACATTGTCATGATTCCAAACTCACTCCTTCCTTCACCAATATTAATCACAAACACAACCACCATAATGAAAAAGCAATTCTTAGAATTCGGATGTCGTTTATTCGTGTAGAAATTTGTACAACTCGAGCTGATCTGAGCAAACTATGTTTCTCGGCTTACTCTCTTAATCTGGAGCTTGAAAACACCATTCGTAGTGACCTTTGGCCTATAATTGATGCTTGTGCCGCCCCTAAAGCTAAAAAAGAAGGGATACTTTTTCAAAAAAGACAATCTCGTAAAATTCAAAAACTGGAAAAAAGGGTAATAATTCTATTAATAGAATTGACAGCGTAGTAAGTATGGAGTTGGGTTTTTCAGTTTGTGATAACTTCGAGCCCCTGAATCGGTCTTCCAATACTATGAAGAAAGCATTGGCCCCTCCTAGATGCTCCAGTGAATGCAAATCAATTTGGCAGAATCCTCAACGTAGCGTCAGTCAGAATCACAGTGGTGAGAAGCCTTCTTGGCCCCTTCAACTCACCTCTATCACAATCCCCTTAAAATCTTCGTTGAACAACTCAAATTCTAAAACAAGCATCCTTGAAATCAATTCGACCTCTAATGCAATTGCTTCTATGATCCCCTAAGACGTTGCCCAGACTTCGATATTCAAATAAGGAAGCTTAATACGTTGGAAGATTCGACCCTCAGCATGGCATTGTCTAATGATATCCATAAGAACGCACATGAGCACATTAACAATACTGGGGAGTGGCCTTCGAACTGTGCTATCCACCTATAGTAAAAAAACTATTATGGAAACTGCCATCAATTTGTGTGCTAATAATCTATTCATGGGTGACTGACCTGCTAATAATATTAACATGTTTTTTTTCATCAATAATTCCACTTATGAATTAAGTGAGGAAGAAAATCAGGTGCTAAACAATGGGCTTGGATTTTCTATCTCCCCTACACACATTCCCTTTGAAAATATAATCTACAACATAGAAGATAACATTCAAAATCTGAATGAGGTTGATAAAGAACATATCTGGTGTGCGCTCATTTTAAGGAAAGAAAAGCCTCCCAAACCTAATCTTAGTCCCAATATTTTGATGGCCCATAAGAGGTTAAGGAATAACGAAAATATTGTTACTTTAAAAGAGGACAAAGGTGGTGCCATGATGGTCATGAACAAGGATGAGTACAACCATAAAATAAAGGATCCCCTCTACAACAATGGTTGTTACAAAATGCTTGAGTAAAATCTATTAATGAAGTAAATAAAGCAATTAAAGAATCCAATATTGATGATAATCTTAAGAAGAATTTAACTCGCAATGAGATGACCCCAAAAATCTATGTCCTTCAAAAAATAGACAAAAAAAATTCCCCTAAGGCCCATTGTGAATGTCATTGGCTCTCCCAACTATATGTTGGCTAAATACGTTGTTGGAATACTTAGTACTTTTGTTGGCAACACAAGTTCCTATATCGAGGATTTTAAATACTTTTTTGATTTGATAATGGATGAGTCATGGGAACCCAATGATCTAATGGTAAGTTTTGATGTTGTTTCATTATTTACCAAAATTCCACTTGATGAAGCGATAGAGGTTTTCAAAGGCATAAAAAACCCTCAAACTGCTAGACTTAAAACGAGATGTCTTAGATCTAACTTTTTCAGTTTTGAAGGTGAATTCTTTGAACAAACCACAGGAGTAGCAATGGGATTTCCATTATCACCTATTGTTTCCAATATATTTATGGAGATGTTTGGAAGGAAGGCCATCAACACATACCCCTTGAAATCAAATCAATGGAAAATGTACATTGATGACACAAATGTGAATTGGCCCCATGGGAAATCTGAACTCAACAATTTCTTGGAACATCCTAATGGAATTTTTAATGACATTAAATTAACTATTAAACTTAACAAAAACCATTCTATTCCTTTCCTAGATGTTTTTCTAACTAAAAAATATGATGGAAGCACTAGACATCAAATATACAGAAAGAAGATTCACTCGCATATTTATCTCCATCTTAAGTCTCACCATCACCGTGCTCAAAAAATGGGGATCCTCAATACACTTATCACCATAACTTTAAGGTTGTCTAACAAAGATCATCTTCAACAACAAATTGACCACCTCACTAAGGTTTTCCATGAGATAGGCTATAGTTACAAGGAAATTAGTAAATCCATCTAAAAAGCAAAAAAAAAAACCCTTCCCTTAATTCTGCAACCCTTAATGGGAAGACACTTCTTCCATATATAGGTACTACTAACAAGATCGTCAAAATCCTCAAAAGAAATGGAATCATGACATTATTCAAAACCATCGAGACCATTCGACATAAAATGAGATCTGTGAAAGATAAGGTTGACTCAGTTCAGTGTCTACATAATTAATTTCTCATGTGGATTATGTTACATTGGAGAAATGGGTCGATCATTTAAGATAAGATTAAAGGAACATGATTTTGTTATAAAGAAGGAAAGAACACACTCCTCCGCTCCTGCTGAGCACTCATCTAGGAAAAGACATCACTTATGCCTTGAAAATACTGAGATTATCACAAAATAGACCCACAAATTTAAGCACAAGCTTAGAGAATCTATTGAAATCATCAAGCATCCCAACAATCCCAATAGGGATGGAGGTATTGAAGTTAGCAGAAGTTGGCTTCCTCTGATCTCTAGTAATTAACCTCATCCTTTCATCTATTATTTTTTCTTTGTTTCCTTCCTTCCCCTCTCACCTTCCCCTCTCCTCTTCTCCTCATTTCCCTCCTTTTCTCTTTTTCCTCTTTCATATTATCCTCTTTTTCCCTTGTCTCTTTCCCGTATCCTTTCAAGAATTTTTACCTACTCTTCCCTCTCTCCTTTGTTCTCTTCCCATTTCATTAATTTCTTTAATTGTGTTCCTTCTTTATTCATTATTTTTATTATTTGTTTTATTCTTTATTTATTTTATCCATTTATTTCATTTATTTCTATTTATTCCTTTGGTTGTATCTTTTTCTTCTCTCTTTTTGATCTATTTTAGTTTTATCTTATATTATTTGTTTGTATTTGTATTTGTATTTTTATTTTTCATTCTCTCCTTTTTCATTTTGGTGTCCCTCATTCATTTAATTCCTTTATTTATTTATTTTATTTTGTTTTTATTTATTTCATTTGTTTTCCTTTTATTTGCTTTATTTGACTTTTTCTTATTCTTTTATTCTTTTATTTATTTTAATTCTTGCTTCCTTCTTTCTTTATCTTAATTTGTTTCCTTTTCCTTTTCCTTTTATTATTATTTTATTTCTATTTCATATTCTCTCGTTCTCTTTATTTATTATTTTTCTTGTTTATTTAGCTTTGCTTTTTCCTTCTTTTATTTTTTCTTCCTTAATTTCTTATTTTTCTTTATCTTTCTATTTTCTATTGTTTATGGTTCAAGCTCACCTCTCCTGCTTTATTTTCTCTTTTGGTTTCTTTACGTAGTTCTTTATTATTCTTTCTTTCCTATCCTTCTTTCATTTTATCTTATTATGTTATGCTTATGATGGGTCTCGATTGTGACCCAAAACATCGATCCAAAATGCATACTGTGGATTCATCTCTGATTTCTAACTCTCCAAAATCCATCCACAGAAACCTTCAAACAAAAATAATATGACTTTCCATATTTAGGATGTAATATCTGCATTTATAAATACTTATAAATAATTAAAAATTCATATTCATACTTATTTTTGAACATAAAAGGAATAAAAGAAATAAAGCAGTGGGATAATTTTTCTATATAGAGTTGAACATATATTATTTTGATTTACATAATATATTAATCAATGTTACATAAATATATTAAGGTAATATCCATGTAAAATTAGTATATAGTTAAATATATTCGACCATAGTGAAACACATTATTAAATGTGGTTGACTAACTTTTTAATGTCGCATTGCAACGTGAGATAAATTGCAATGAAATGCAACAATGCAACAAAGTTTATCACTGTCCGACAATGTGGTTGTCACTTTGTGACAGTAAATATATATATGTACCATTCTAATCCACAAAATGTTTGATTATTAGTGTTAACTGAGATAGATTTATGTACCATGCATAAGTCATAACATATTTGATTATTGATATTAATCAATAATATTAATAAAAAAAATATGTTTCGCTAAATTAAACACTGTTAATTACCAAACAAAATCAACCCCATTATTTATTTATTTTAACAATGTTAATATCATTAATAATATAATACTATTAATAAATTTGAATTAATATTATGTTATATCTAAATATTATTATTGATCACATAATTTCAATAATTTTTAAAAAATTATGAGAGTAATTAACATTACAACATATTTTTAAAACATTTTAATATATTATTAATACATTTTATTAAAAATGTTACTAATAATATTAAATATTATTAATAATATTTTTTATATTTATCTTAAAAAAATATAAAAATATTAACACTATTATCACTTAAAAAATTTATAATAATATTTACTAAAACTTAAAATCATAATTTTTTTTATCTATATAAAATCTTAATATTATCTTAAAACATAAGTATAAAAATTCAAATATTGCCCCCAAAAAAAAACAAAACCTGATACTAGAGAACTTAAATTAAAAACTAAACATTAAATATATAAAACTAAAGTTAAAAATCCTAAAATATAAAAACAAAAATTATAAAACCATAAGCATCACATTTACCGGAGTGAGATTTAATATTTTAAATGATAAATAATTTTTTTTGGTCTTTTCTAAATTTCGATAACTTAAAGTTATGAAAACCTAAACCTTACATCTATCATTTTGTTTTATATATACGATTGGTATTAAAGTTATAATTTGAATGCTTTAGTTGATTAAATTTATTAGTAGGTCTAATCCCTATAGAATATGAAATAATTACTTTCTCTGAGGTTTGATTCTGGCTTACTTTGCTAACGAGGCTCATCCTCAACCGGTTGTCTTACTAGGACTTCATAAGTTATAATTTAAATGTTGTTATATTATAATTTTTCAAAATTTATATGATTAATGTCCACTTAGTCTTGGATAGACAGTGATCAAGTGCTTTGTTAAAACACTTGTTGATGTGAAGGTGATATATTGGACATGATAGAAATATAGTCCACCAAATTTACATAACAACAAAAAATTATATCGTTAATAACGTTGCTAACATTATCTTTCTAAACATTATTAATATTATATTAATGATATTATTAATAATAATGTTCTAAAAGCTTAGGCCAAAAATTTCTCTTATAACGATTTACAGAAAGACTTTTCTTAATTCATTATGGATCAGAGAAAACTTAAATAGAAAATAATAATGTTATTAAATAATATTCTAATAATATTTATGATACATATTATAAATTTATCAAAAAAAATATTATAAACTATTTAAAAACTTTAATATAATATTTATTATAAACGATTTATAACAATATTTATTATAAATTTATTTATCATAATATTTATTAAAATCTAAAGTAATAAAAGGCTAAAAGTTAAAATATACAAAATTCTGAATATATACCACTTAAAGAGACATATTATTATTATTGGTTTCACGAGCTGTATTCATTTAGAAAAATTATGAGTGTTAAAATGATTTGAAAAGTTATGAGTGGAAAATTGATTTCCACCTGCAAGCTGCGTGAATGTTGAATCAGAGAAAATCTCTTCACCATTGTTTTTTATGATTTCAGGAAACATAAAGAATCGTTACAAAATCTGTGATTAATATAATGCGTCTTATTATGTTGTCATAAAAGTTTCTGCGTACTAATTTATATATATATATAAATAAATATAAAAGTCCCAAGTTCCCATTCAAAGTATTGAGTGGGCCTGCAACTTTAACATAGCATTAAAAAAAGGTTTCGTCATGTCCTCCTATCGAAATGAGGCCAATCCCGCAATCACTGTGACCATAAACAACTTAGTTGGAGAAGCCAATTTTTATCAGCACCAAATCCCGTAACGGCTAAGTTGAAAAGTTCAAATTACTTTAGATTAATAATTGCTACTCCTTTTGGGGGTTGCCGACTTATCAAACATTTATCAGAATTTAAAACAATCCAGAATCACATTGTTGCTTTCACCAGATCAAAATACTTAATAGAATAATTCTATCGTTGTGACCTCATGTTTCACCGCCCATCGTTGGGATTATCTGCAGCCGGAACTACAATAATCTGAAAGAACAGTGTTAGCATCACAAGGTTTTGACCGAAATGATAAAATAAATGTTCTTGTCATATAAAATAAGAAACTTCTTGGTCCTAAGCAGCACGTAGACAATTATAATTCTCTGATTTATCTGGCATAGTTTATAGTTATCCAAAGAGCCAGGGTTCAGCAGATTTGATGATACAAAACACCATTTATATATTGATGTCACACCACAAGATACTTTATACATATTAATTTTTTTTTACTTGACTGTCCTATGTTACACATATAATCGAATTGTAAAACCTATGAATTTACCATTGTAATTATTCATTACAAACATATTTAATATAACATTCACTTTTATTACAACTCATATATAATCTTGGTGATTATGATTCCCTAAATTCGTGATTTAGAGTGTTAAGGTTAAACACTAGAGATTTATGTGCCTAGTGATAGGTCACTTATCTTTTTTTCCACTGGAAAAATCCGTAATTTTTCATTATATTTGGAAAAATTACATATTGTAGATGCTTTACGCATATGCGGTTCCCACTGTATATATGACAGTGTTCCATATTTACATAAATATTGTGCGTTGCACTATGGATTCTTCAAATATTTTAAAACTGTTTACAGCTTGCCATAGGTCTGATATCAAAACACAGTATCATAAAATATTACATTGTCTGTTCATCATGTATAAACATTATGTGTCGATCAAAAAACAAAAATTCTGTGTAGCATATTAGGATCCTGGTGCGAGCTGATATCCTTGGTCTATGTAAGGCCGGTGAAAGTATCTGAATTCGTTCTGTTCTTTCACCCCAGTGACCTCCCATAAGCCTCTGTCCATCAGCGCGGCCTCCTTGGATAATTTTTCAGCGAGGCCATTATGTTCCCTGTATATGTGAGAGCAAGTGATGTTATTAAAAGCTGCCTTGAACATGAAAACTTCATTTAGTATGACGTTGTGTGTGAATGTGACAGTCAGATATACCATTGAACCAATTTATTACAATTTTTTAATCCCCGAAAATATTGATGCTGATGCAATGGCGATGAAGGGGAAAATGGAGAAGATGTCGAAGAGTGATCAGCTTAGCGTAATTATTTGTTCCCGAGCCCAGGCCTGTTTTTACAGTATAATGATGATGTTCATTTATATGCAGCGTAAAGCCTCCCCCACAGCTTTGTTGATTCGCTGCCCCATCAAAGAAAGCCCAAGGGGTATTTTTGTCAATGCATGGGGGCGGATGAGGATGGCAAGCCTTTGGGGGCTATGGGTCAGGGAGCTCTTTGAACACCGCAGAGATAGCAACTTCAATCAGTGGCCAAGCGATAGGTTTTTCTTCGAAAATATTTCGATTTCGAGCCTTCCAAGTCTGCCAAATAATGAGGATCGGTAGGATTGTTAATTTTGCTCCCTTATGTTTATGAGCTCAATTGTTCCATGCTTCGATCAGGTTCACTCCCTCCCAGATGCCATTGAAAGAGAGATGTTGTGAGAGGGATCGCCAAAGATCCTGAGTGGTGCTACATCTCAGGAAGAGATGCTCTGTGGATTCTGTTGCCGCTTTGCACATCACACACCAGGATGGCCCATGTATTGATATGAGCATAAGATGTTCACCAATAGGTATCTTGTCCCGCAATACGCACCAGAAGAATAGGTCAGATCTAGGCGGGGCTGTTAACTTCTAAATGCCTTGGCTCCAGGTTGGGATATGATCTGGTTTTTTGTGCCTACTGAGAGATATATATCCAACCTTTGGGGAATATTTACCATTCTCTGCCTGGCTCCATATTAATTCATTAGGTCCATCCCTGATTCTGATGTGCGACTCGGTTAGGGCGGCACAGTAATCCTGCCATTCCTGATGCCATCTGTGTGGCAGGTTCATTTGCCGCGCCGACATCCAAGCCTGGTGAAATATCCCCGAATTCTCATGATCAACATCTTGTGAAATCACATTGATATCCCGGGAGTGCAAGTACTGTATCAGTTCAAGTGATAAGGAATGTCTTCCTCCACTACCGATCCATGGATCCATCCCAATCCTAGCCAAAGTTCCGTCATTTATTCTCCAAACCAAGTTATCCCTTATTAGGGGCAGGGAGAATAGTAAGGCTTTCCAAACAGATGATATTCCAGTTCTGTTCCAATTTGGTAGCCTTACTCAGTCCAGTATTTCCTGAGGCCAAGTGTATTTATGGTATGATAATCGGGCCCATAAGTTTTGGCTGGTTAGTAGCGACGAGCCCATTTTAGCTGCCAATCCTTTTGCAAATAAAGGCAAGTCCTTTAGGCCCCAGCCTCCCCACCTTTTTGGCAGTGCTATATTTTGCCAACCAATCCAGGCAAAAATGCGCTTGTCCTGGCTTCCTGCCCAGAGATATTTGTTGCAGATTTGTTGAAGACGAGCGAGAATATTTCTGGGGTTCCAAGCTAGTGCCATCCAAAAGACTGGGGTTGCTTCCAGCACTGATTTAATGAGGATTAACTGCCCAGCCCTGGAGAGATATCTGTGACTCCAACAATTTAGCCTTTTCTCCACTTTGTTCACTAACCAGACCCAGTCTGGAATTCTTTGACTGTTAGGCTTAAGCCAGAACCCTAGATATTTAAGGCCCCTATCCATAGGGTGAATGGTAAAGGGGAACGCTTGTAGGGCGGCTTGATCTTCATTTACCGAGGTTCTGGCACAAGTGACCGTGGATTTTTGCTGGTTAACTATCATGCCAGTGGCCTTCATGAATAGTTGGAGGATTCGTGAAAATGTTTGCGAGTCTCGGATGCTACCATCTAGGAGGATGAGAACATCATCCACAAAGAGGAGGTGTGTAAGATAGCAGTCATCTGTGATTCTAAGGCCACTGAGGGTTCCCTCTCTTTTGGCAGCAATGACTAGTCGACTCAAACCTTCCATGACCAAGAGAAATAAGAGAGGGGAGAGAGGGCATCCCTGTCAAAGTCCCCTCTCAGAGTGAAAGAATGAGAGGCTGATCGATTGATGAGCACACTGAAGGAAGGGGTCATAGTGCAAGCCATGATCCAATTGATAAGGGCTAGAGGAAAACCCAGATGGATGAGAAGCATTTTTATGTATAGCTAGCTAACCCGATCAAAGGCTTTTGATAAGTCAATCTTGAGGAGAATGCATTTTAGGTGTCTGGACCAAATAGAGTGCAGGGCCTCTTGAGCAGAACCTATGGCTTCATGAATTTGTCTGTCTTCTAGGAAAGCAAATTGCTGGGGGCCAATGTGCTTGGATAGAATGGGCCTGAGATTGTTGGCAATGATCTTAGAGAGGATTTTGTAGAGACAATTACACAAGGAGATGGGACGGTAGTCGTCGAAGGAGGAAGGAGAGTCTGACTTGGGAATGAGGGCTATGAAAGTTGAGTTGATAGCATGATATAAGCAGCCCAATGATCTGCTTTCCTCCACCACCTGGAGCAAGTCTTGGCCCAAGAGTTCAAAGAAAATTAGATAGAACTCTATGGTCCATCCATCCAGACTAGGGCTTTTATCTTTTTTAAACCATTTTAAAGCGCCCTCCAATTCATCCATGGTGACCGGAGCAGTGAGCTTATCCGCATCTTCCTCATTCACAAATCTGGGGAAATGGTCTGCCACATTTATAATTTCAGCCAGGTTTGTTCCAGGTGGGGATTTGTATATGCTTCTGAAATGGGTTGTTCCTAGCTGAGAGAGCTTGTTGAAGGTATTTGCGAGACCCCCTTCAGGCATAGGGAGATTCCATATTGTATTTGAGACTTTCCTCCCTTTAGCATAGTTCTGAAAGAACTTTGTGTTTTCGTCTCTAGCTTTCAACCATATGGCTCTGCTTCTCAGTCTATTGGATTCTTCCCTTAATCTCAGGATGTTTGCTTTTTGGTTTTCCAGCTCGATCAGTCAAGTTTTCTCCTCCCCCGAGATGTATCCCAAATTCCGGTCATCTTGTAGAGAGAGAAGCTCAGCTTCAATGCTGGTGAGCTGTTCGGATTCCTTTCTGTTCTTTTCCTTTGCCCAATTGATGGTTATGTGCTTTAGCAAGGTGAGATTGCTGCAGAAACCCTTTGCTAGGGAGGCCTCTCTGTCAATGGGATGTGCCTTCCAAAAGTCATTTACCAATTTTATGAATTCCTGATCCTGTATCCAAGAATGGTTTAATTTAAAAGGGGCTTTAATTGGCTTTGGGTGAGGTCCAACAATCTCCAGATATATAGGGGAATGATTAGATATGCCCCATCAGCCAACCCATTGCTTGTAGTGGTGGAAATGCTGAAGCAAGGGACCCTTCATCAGGAATCTATCCAATCTGTGAGCAAGTGCTACCGAGCCCACCCTTCTGTTCCTCCAAGTGGGTTGTGGTTTTTGCATGGGGACATCTATGAAATCTTTCTGATCCAGAATATTCCTCATGAAATTTTTAATGGCATCCACTTGTGCCGAGTGCCCCCATGATTCACCGAAACCCAGAGAAAAATTTAGATCCCCAACCAGGATGGTGTGATCTTGGGCCAATAAAGAAAAGTTTAGGAGGCACCTCCAAAAAGACTCCCTTTGTTGGCAAGGCCCATAGACGTTCACGATTCTGAGAGATTTCCCAAGCTCTTATGAGAATATATCAATACCCAAGAACCCCAGGCCACCCCATGCTGCTTCGGTTCTGATAGTCCTGGGGTTGGTGCCGATAGCCAGGCCCCCAGATCGTCCAATGGCATCAGATGCCATGAATTTCCATTTTGGAGCCAGGGCTTGTAGGGAGAGGATGACGCTTTCGGCCTGACCTAGAGTCTCCTAAAGTAGAATAATGTCAGGCTATTCTACCTCGAAGAGCCTCTGAAGGGCTAGTTTTTTAGGGGGGCTGGCCAAACCCCTGTAGTTGAATGATAAGCATTTCATGGGGGAACCCTCCTTGGGTTTGGAATTGCTCTAAGGACCCCTTCTAGTGTGGATTGGCAACCTGATACAACCTCTAGCCCGGCCCGCCTGATTGCTTTTGAAAGTTCGGTTTTCCTGCCTCTAGAGATCAAAGGTCCTGTCCCTGATTGAATGATACCCAGCCCCACCTGACTACCAGGTAGATCTGCTTTGTGAGGGCGAGGTCGGAGAGCATAAGGGTGGGAGACTGAATTACGGGGGGATGATTGCAAGGAGAAAGAGAAGGATGGAGGGATGGAGGGCTGAACCGATGAGATAGTCGGGGGAGGGGATGAAATGATGTAGTGTGCAGATGATACATGAGATTTAGATGCATTCAATAATGATGCATAATCAAGAGAACAGGGAGATAGGGATAGAGATGTACCCGAGACCTGAGCGGCCTCTGCTGCTGCCCGAGCCCTGGTCATCCGCGGGGAGGACACTTTGAATCCCTCGGATCCAGTTTTCTGTGGAGTAGCTTGAGGAGAGGCCTGAGAAGCCGGAGGGGGACCCTGAGCCTCGCGTGTTATAACTGGAGAGGCACCTCTGGACGGGATTGGAGTGATCTTGGGCGACTCCTCTGGTTTTTTGTTGAGCGGGCAATCCTTGTATAGGTGCCCCACCTAATGGCACCGGTTGCAGCAGAACAGGACTCCTTCGTAGTCCAAGATCTGAATTTTGCTGTATTTGCCCCGATGCAGAGTAATTTTTTCTTCCAACCCCTCTCTTGTGTCCAAATGGACGAGCACACGAGCAAGCGTACGCTTCTTGGATTCCACAAACGTGCGATCATGGTCCAGGTATGTGCCAAAAGAATTTCCAATCCTAATGAGAACCTCCTCGTTCCAGTAATGGAGCAGTAAACCCGGCAATCGAACCCACAGGGGTCCCGCCCCAATCTGTTCATGCTCTGGGTCGAAAAAAGGACTCCACCTCTTAAGCAGGACTGGTGCCATTTCAATGTGCCAGTAGTTTGCCAGAACCAGATCCGTATATATTTCTTTGGCAAAATGAAGCGAGAACCATCCACGGGGGAGAACATGAACCTCCGGTAATTCTTTTAGCAGCCCTCCCCAGATCTCCTTTACCCATAGCGTCAATTTGTTGACAGAGTATGCCCGCCCACGCACATGTCCCACCAAAATGGTACGAGCCATAACCGCCACTTCCCCGATGGCTTCTGTATCTCCGAACCTGATGTTTATGTCGTTTGTTGTCGCCTTGATGCACCTGGATTTCTTTTTCTTGGTGCGCGGAGCCGAGGGTTGATCCATGAAGGGGTTTTGTGATCCTTCCAGAGATGAGGTTTTTGAAGCCCTAACATGAATCGCCGGGGTTTCGAAACAGCCGGACGGCCTAGAACCTAATACCGGGAGTGCTTGAGGCCCAGAGACAGGGGCCGCCACCAAAGGATTTTGAAGCACAGAGGAGAGAGGCAGGTGTGGATCAAAAGAGATTTGATGAGGCGAGAAGGTAGAGAGTATATGGAGGGTACCAGGGGACAGGGGGGGGCTTCCAGGCTTGGCGAGAGATCAGAAAATCTTGTGGAGGCCAGAGGCTCTGGTATATAATCTGGCAGCGAGACCACGGGCGATGTGTCCTGCAGGAAAGAGACCGATTCCCCCGGAGTGCGTGAAACTGACACAGAGAATTTAGGGTTTTCGAAGATGACCTAGTCCTCGAGCGGATCTGCAGTGTAGTCCACTAGGTCAGTCTCCATATGACCCTCCATCCTGCCGGCTTGAACGGAACAGACAGCTGAGGTACGAGGACGACGGTGAAAGCGACGCGGCAACAGAGCTCAACGGTCGGGGAATAACAGTGAGGATAAACAGTGAGAAACCCTATAGAGCCTGCGGTTCCTATAGGAACCCTAGTCTAGTCAACCGAAACCCGCGCGCTCCCGCAGACTCATTTTCACCCCCTAAAACTTGTAGGCCACTTATCATTTTCGTATTTCAATTTAATTAAACAATATATTTCAATTTAATTAAACAATACACTGTGTATTGACTCAGCGCTCGAGGATTGCACAGATTTCTGACCTGCATTAATTCTTCTCTTATTTGACCTCCCAACTGGCTGGTTGTTGCTCGGCCTAGGTGGAGGTGACACCTTGCTGGAGTCTTTAATGTTGTAACGCTACGACAATGGCTTCAGGATTTACTCTGGATCAACGGTCTCTAGTAGTCATTTGGATCGGAGGGTAGATGAGAGCCTTGGGGTTCTATGCCTTCGGTTTAGTGTGATTACCCTTTCATTTTTCCCTTTTCTAGTAATGGCTCAAGTTTTCCTTCTTTCTCAACTATTCTCGTGACTAGCTGATTGTTGGAACTATTGCTCCCAAAATGTTTACAATGGCTGGTTTAAGTTATCTAAACATCTGGTTAACTTATCATGTGCTTTAGGTTCATGGTGCAGACTTCTGTAGCGAAAAGATTCTATTGCCAATTTAGACCAGGTAGTGTTTCTAAGTAGTTTCATCTTCTATGGTTTTTCCTCAATTCCCTATTTTGTTGTTGTTTATGGTTTTAACCTTTGGTTCTCCTCCAAGCTGGGGTTGGGATTCCTTGCAGAGATAAAGCATTAGCGAAGAGCTTAATGGAACACTCACTCAGCTCTCCGAACGTGGTAAATGCAGTCCCATCCGTTTTCGGGTACTTGTGTTGTTTATGGTTCTTTGCTTTGCTTATTTGGGTGGGGTTTCGGCTCTATAAAGAGTTCAAAGTATGAAATGTTTGGTATGACTGTATTTATCAGTGATTTTGCTTAAACATTGTCATCGTTGGAAAGCTCTATACCTTTGGTTGCTACTAAGGGTTTTTATGCGGCCCTCTTGTGTCTTTAACAATTTTCTATAGTTATTTTCATTAATGTCATCCTGTAGACAGGTGATTCAGTGTTTGTATATAATAGATATGGGTGAATTCAAACCTTGGCCTCACTCAGTTAGCTTCTTTTCTCGAAGATTTTTTGTACAGTCATATTTCCATTATGAATAAATTGCAGTTCTTCATACGCTTTTAATTTTCTACCCTCGTTTATAACCTAGAGGCAGTATTGCTTCATGTAGTATCTTTGTGTGGGTTTTATCATGTTTAAAGTTGTATTATGTTCGTCGACTGTAGTTGTAATTTTCTATATGGCCTGCGCATTTGGAATAGGACTAGAGCAGTTCTATGCCCTATTTTTCCAACGATTAGGGTTTGAATATTTTAGAGGATGAATCTTGGAGTGCATAACTTTTTTCAATACTGCTTCATGCAGTATCTTTGTGTGGGTTTTATCATGTTTAAAGTTGTATTATGTTAGTCGACTGTAGTTGTAATTTTCTATATGGCCTGCGCATTTGGAATAGGACTAGAGCAGTTGTATGCCCTATTTTTCCAATGATTAGGGTTTGAATATTTTAGAGGATGAATCTTGGAGTTCATAACTTTTTCAGTACTTGTATAAATTATGGCTTCTATTATAACTCTTTTAGTTGCTTACTTGGTTTATATAGATAGGCCAGTATTAGTAATGCTTTCTTGGTTTGCAGATTTTTGTGGTGTCGTTTCTGAGATTTTGAATTCAAATATTGCACGGTCTTCATTTTCAGATTGTCTACATTTTGAGTCTCTTTTTATAAACTTGAAACATAGACAACTTGAAATGAAGATTGTGGAATATCCGAATTTAGAATCTCAAATACTTTCTTGTGTGGGATTTTAATGTAAACATTTTCCTTTATTATTGATTTGAGTTCAGTTGTTCATTTTTTCCCTATATTCAGGGTTTAGTTGGTACTTGAGTACTCCTTCGAAATTAATACCTGAGTACTCAGGATTTTCCTTTTTACTAAGAGATTTTGCATTCTAATTAGTGGATAAATATTTAAATTGTGCTATATAGTTTATCTTATTACCATGATAATTTCTTTAACAATCTCTACGAGTAAAGATTTGGCATTCTGGTTTGTTCATGAATTATTTAAACTCTGTTAAATAGCTTATCTTATTACCATGATAATTTTCTTACAAATCTCTGTCCGTTTTCTAGTTATGGTTTATTGTATTTGGCTATGCCCTTTTAATGAGTACCGAGTATTATTTCCTTTTCCTAGATGCATGAAATATCTAATTATGAACTCTATATGAAAATATGATAGATTAACTAGTCCATTTCTATCTTCAGGTAGTGATTAACATGCATAGATTATATCAACATACAGGATAAATGTCTAACTATTCAACATGATGAATTTTCACTTATTTGGACTGCTTTCTGCCAAATGTGTTCATGTTTCAGTCTACAACGAGACCTTTCATCTTGTTTCTTTGCCTCCCAGCCTTGAGACTATTATGCGAGTTAGTCTCCACCCGAATTGTTCTTGAATACAAGAACTTTCTTCCTTTTCTACGATAACTCGTAGTCTCACCACTATCTAGTCCAAAACAAACATAGCCACATAAAACTGCCTGACATTTCAGCACATATTTACCATTTTCTCTTCATTCTCCTTGATCGCAAACAGCCCTATCCTCTTGATCCTTCTTGAATAAATCCTCAATAAATCAATTAGGGACAGGTAACTGTCAAACCTAACTACATCAACATGTAAAATAATATTTACAGATAATTGTTATTTTATATTTTATAAACTAATTCCAGGAAAGTTCTTTTATAACTTTAAAATAATAAACAATTTTAGTTGTCTATAGTAATTTAAATACTTACATTGTCTGGGAATATCACATCTTCCCCCCCAAGATGTAACATCATCCCTATGTTTTCCTTCTGAGAATAAACCCGGAAATGTCACCTTCATAACCTGCTCATCTTCCTAGGTAACCTCCTCCGACCCATAGTGTTGCCATTGCACTTTAACCTTGGTGATAACTCGTTTCTACAGTGTTACTTCTCTCCGACCAACTATAACCATTAGTCTCATTTGAGCTAAAATTTGGAAAGGGCCACAAAATAGGGGTGCTAGTTTAGCACATTCGGTCCATTGCAATGTGATTTTCTTGGCTCATACACAGATGTAAACGTGATCCCCAACTTGGAATTCCCCGAAACTTCTTTTGCTATCAGAAAAGCTCTTTTGTTGGTATTGAGTGACTTTCAAATTACTTCATACCTTTTTAACCATCTCTTCCATTTCCTCTAACAAATCTGGCCCTAGCTTTAGTTTGTCTTTTGGACTGCTCCAACTCACGGGTGTTCTGCACTTACACCTGCATAACACTTCAAAGGGACTCATCTATAAGGATGTATGATACCCATTGTTATCCACAAATTCTACTAAGTGCAGGTAGTCCTCCCTTTTCAATGGTTGTTGCATTACATAAGCCCGCAACATGTCTTTGACTACTTGGTTTACTCGTTTCGTCTGCCCATCCGTTTTAGGATGATAGGCAATGCTAAACTGTAGTTGCGTGCCCAATCCATCAAATAGAGCTTTCCAGGATGCTGATGTAAATTTCACATCACGACCGGTAATAATCATTTTTGGTACTCCATGCAACTTAAAAATATTTTGCATAAAAATCTTAGCAACTTGTACTGCTCTATAAGTTGACTGTATTGGTATGAAACGAGCATATTTTCTCAATTTGTCAACTACCACCATTATTGAGTCATTTTTCCTTTTAGAATTGGGCAGTCTGGTAATGAAATCGATGGATATGGTTTCCCATTTCCATTTAGGAATAGGTATTGGGTGGAACAATCCCGCTGGGTGGTGGTGCTTTGTGTTTACTTGCTGGCATTCCAAATAGCGGGCTGAATATTATGCTACCTCCTTTTTCATACTAGGCCAGAAAAATTCCTTTCTAAGGGAAGTAATCATTTTCTAGCGTCTGGGGTGGCCTACATAAGGAATCTTATCATATTCATCTAAAATTATATTTTTAAGATTTTTCTGGTTAGGTACATAAATCCATTTCCTATAAATTAGCAAATCATTGGAATTTACCTCATAGCCCAATTGTTGTTCATGGAGATTCAACGTTTTAGGTTGCTACCATAAATGTTTATATTCTAAATCTTGCAGGGTTGCTTCTCAAATCTGCTCATAAAAAGTAGTTCGTGATTAACTGAAAGAAATTTCATATAAACAATTTACCTTTCGACTTAAACCATCAGCAACTCAGTTCTATTTTCCCTTCAAGTGTTTGATTGTGAAATCGAATTCACTTAAGAAGTCATCCCAACGAGCTTGCATAACATTCAAGGTGGGCCATCTCAGGTAGTTTGTTAGAGTATGATGATCAATCATGAACAAAAATTTCTTACCCATTAAGTAATGTCGTCACATCTTTAAGGCACAGATGACTGTTGTCACCTCTAAGTCGTAGGCCGAATAATTTTGCTCATATTCTTTAAGATTCCTTGATTCATAGGAATCAAATTTTCCTTCTTGCATTAGTATGCCACCAACACCTTCTTTGCTAGCATCCGTATAAAACACATATTCTTTATTGGGATCAACAATGCTCAAGCTGGGTGTAGTGGTAGGTAAATGTTTGAGTTGATCAAAACTCTTTTGACAATTGGTTGTAATAGGGTATGCCACCCTAGAAAATCTTTCCACAAACTGTCTATAATATCCAACTAGACCCATGAAAAATCTCATGTCAGCTACAGAGAGGTAATAAGGTATGCCACCCTAGAAAATCTTCCACAAACTGTCTATAATATCCAACTAGACCCATGAACAATCTCATGTCAGCTACATGTTTTGACATTGACCACTCCATGACAGTCCTAATTTTCTCTAGGTCTACCGTGATTCCATATTTGGTGATGATATGTCACAAGTACTGGATTTGTTCTTTAAATAAGTCACATTTACTCTATTTAGCGTACAACTCGTGTTCTCTCAGGACTTGCAAAATAATATGGAGGTGTTCCTTATGTTCTTTTATGCTTCGAGAGTAGATTAATATGTCATAAATAAATATTAACACAAACGTATCCAAAAACTGATGAAATATACTGTTCATGAGGTGCATGAAGGTTTTTGGGGCATTAGTAAGTCCAAAGGGAAGCAATACAAACTCATAATGCCCATAACTAGTCATGAATGCAGTCTTTGCTATATCCTCCTCTTTTATTCTAATCTATCGATAACACGAGCAGAGATCGATTTTTGAGAATACGGTTGCACCCTTCACCTCATCAAATTATTCATCTATATGGGGGAGGGGATACTTATTCTTAATATTCAACTTATTTAAGTAATGGTAATCCATGAACATCATGGAAAACTTTAGGGGCGAATGTTCGCCCTTTCGCGAAATTAAGGGGTTTTAAATTTTTAGTGGGTGAATATTTTGTATCATGGTACATTTTTACAAATCACCTCAAATAGGCCACCTTATTTTAAGGGAGATGGTAAAAAAGGTAAATTTAGCCCTTGAAATTAAGAGTTACAACCTTCCATTCGCCCTAATTTTCAAGAATAGGTTTTATTTAAGTGAATCCTATGGGCCAAATACCATATTTATAAAAGAGGTATGGTAAATTAATAAAAATATTAATAAATGAGAGGTATGGTAAATAAACAAAACATTTTTATATTTATTCCACAAGTCAATTTATATACATGCAAGGGTGTAAACAAATAAAAATATAAGTGGAGGTATGGTAAATAAATAAAAATATAAATAAACTAAACATATGGTAAATAAATAAAACTTCTTTTTATATTTAGTCCATAACCCTTGTTTTATTTAAGAAGGCTCAAAAAAGAGGTTTTATTTAAGTGAATCCTATGGGCCAAATACTATATTTGTAAAAGAGGTATGGTAAATCATTGAAAATATAAATAAACGAGAGGTATGGTAAACAAATAAAACATTTTTTTATATTTACTCCATAAGTCACCTAATATTGAGGAACACTCAAAAAATGTGTTATATTTAGGTGAAACCTATGGGAAAAAAACTATGGGACAAATACCATGGGCTAGATTATTATTAATACCATGCAAAAAAACATTATTAACCCTAATATTAGTATTAATAAAAATAACAATGGCACATGGTATTGACCCATTGTATTCACCAAAATGGCACATGGTATTCACCCATGGTATTCACCTGGAATGTAGCCTTTTTAAATGGGGGAGTTAAACTACCATAGATCCATATTTACTTTGGATCTACTAATCCCCGAGAGGTATCAAATATCGTGATATGCAAACTAGCATAGAGTGAAAAAATATTTGATCCCTCTTGGGGCTTGGTGGATCAAGAGTAAAAATGGATGTTGTAATTTAATGTGTGTTAAACATTTTAGCTTGGTTATAATAAAAAATAAAATAAAAATCAACTATTAATTTTATTAATTTTTATAAATTACTAATATTAATTTTTAAGCTCCAGGTTTATGATAACCCATGGTATTGATAATACCATGTTATTCATTTGAGCATAGACTATTTAAAGGGGAAATTCTATCATCTTAGATCCATCTTAATTATGGGTCTACTAGTTTATGATAACCCATGGTATTGATAATACCATGGTATTCGTTTGAGCATAGACTATTTAAATGGGAAATTCTATCATTTTAGTTCCATCTTAATTCTGGGTCTACCAAGTGCTCAGAGGGATATATAGGTTGGTTTTTATGATAATGAAGATATTAAATAGACTTAGGAAATTATATTGTAAAAACATCTTAAGGTGAATGGTTAAAGCATAAACATTGGAAAAGTATATTTGTATACTTCTGTTTTAAACTGAAACAAATCCAGGCCTAAAAGGAATGGATTGATTGCACTAGTCATCCTTCTATAACTTTCCAACATATGTTGGAGTAAACAGATTGTAATTTGGGTAATTTTTCTAACTGCAAACAGGAACATACTTATGTATTGGCATGGTGGTTAAGAGGTCCCTAGAAGTGATGAATTTGAATTTTTCTTGGTTTTATATATAGTATTCGGTTTTTTCTCATGCTTTCTGTTAATGACACGAGTGAATTTTATCCTACACCCACTAGGTTATCAATGTGTAATTTGGGTAATTTTGATTTCAAAAAATATTTTAAAGAAATGAAATGATTTCATTTGTGTATTCAATAAACACAATATTCTAATGGAATTCTATATTTGTGGTTTACCTATACAGATTCCATGGAGAAGTGTTAGTGGTGTGACATTAATTGTCCTCAAGCAAAGGCTTTAGTTTTACTCTTTTCTGGAAGCAAATAATTTCTTCCAACATTTTTGAGTTCCATGAAAAATTTGAAAGTCCTAATAGTATTCAATTATGGGTTCAAGAGAGACATAGTATTCAACTATGGGTTAAAGAGATCCACACTGAATGATCTATCAGCCTTATCTTCACTTAGTTTAAGACTATTCACTTGGAGAGCCGGCATGTGCCCCCACTTCAAGAGCATAGTAAAGTCATGTAGGACTTAGAGAAGCTATCTTTAAGCTTTTAGTGTTGATTGGAAAAATGTTTGGGTTCACTAACACCCAGTCGAGCATTAAGCTTCCAACAATGCTAGATTTTAACCTGGAGCACTTTTGTGATTTGGAGGAGATGCCCCCTCGTATTTGTGACACATCTTCAGTTGTGAATTGGACTA
>APFE030256363.1:25898-49910 GCA_000404065.3 Pinus taeda
GTATGGTAAATAAATAAAAATATAAATAAACTAGACGTATGGTAAATAAATAAAATCTCTTTTTATATTTAGTCCATAACCCTCTTTCTATTTATGAAGGGTCAAAAAAAGGTTTTATTTAAGTGAATCCTATGGGCCAAATACCATATTTGTAAAAGAGGTATGGTAAATTAATAAAAATATAAATAAACTAGAGGTATGTTAAACAAATAAAACATTTTTTTATATTTACTCCATAAGTCACCTTATGTTTACGAACGCTAAAAAAATGCGTTATATTTAGGTGAAACCTATGGCCAAAATACTATGGGCCAAATACCATGGGCTAGATTATTATTAATACCATGCCAAAAAACATTATTAACCCTAATATTAGTATTAATAAAAATAAAAATGGCACATGGTACTGACCCATGGTATAGATTATTATTGATACCATGCCAAAAAACATTATTAACCCTAATATTAGTATTAATAAAACTAAAAATGGCACATGGTATTGACCCATGGTATTCACGTGGAATGTAGCCTATTTAAATGGGGGAATTAAACCAGCATAGATCCATCTTTACTCTGGATCTACTAAGCCCCGAGAGAGATCAAATATCATGATATGCAAACTAGGATAGAGTGAAAATTATTTGATCCCTCTCGGCTTGGTGGGTCAAGAGTAAAAATGGATGTTGTAATTTAATGTATGTTAAATATTTAACTTGGTTAAAATAAAATAAAAATCAATTATTAATTTTATTAATTTTTATAAATTACTAATAGTAATTTTTAAGCTCCAGGTTTATGATAACTCATGGTATTCATGTGAGCATAGAATATTTAAAGGGGAAATTCTATCATCTTAGATCCATCTTAATTCTGGGTCTACCAAGAGGTCAGAGGGATAAATAGATTTCATCCCCCTAAGAGTGGTAGATGTGGAGATAAGATGGATATGGGTTGGTTTTTATGATAATGAAGATATTAAATAGACTTAGGAAATTATATTGTAGAAACATCTTAAGGTGAATGGTTAAAGCATAGACATTGGACAAGTATATTTGTATACTTTTGTTTTAAACTAAAACAAATCCAGGGCTAAAAGGAATGGATTGATTGCACTAGTCATCCTTCTATAACTTTCCAACATAGGCTGCAGTAAACCGAGTGTAATTTGGGTAATTTTTCTAGCTGCAAACAGGAACATACTTGTGTATTGGCAGGGTGGTTACGAGGTCCCTAGAAGTGATGAATTTGAATTTTTCTTGGTTTTATATAAAGTATTAGGTTTTTTCTCATGCTTTTTGTGAATGACACCCGCGAATTTTATCCTACACCCACTAGGTTATTGATATGTAATTTCGGTAATTTTGATTTCAAAAGATATTTTGAAGAAATGTAATGATTTCATTTGTGTATTAAATAAACACAATATTCTGATGGAATTCTCCATTAGAGGTTTACCTATATAGATTCCATGGAGAAGCATTAGTGGTGTGACATCTATTGTCCTCAAGCAAAGGCTTTAGTTTTACTCTTTTCTGGAAGCAAATACTTTCTTCTAACATGTTTGAGTTCCATGAAAAATTTGGAAGTCCTAATAGTATTCAATTATGGGTTCAAGAGAGACATAGTGTTCAATTATGGGTTAAAGAGATCCACACTGAATGATCTATCAACCTTATGTTCACTTAGTTTAAGACTATTCACTTGGAGAGGCTGCATGTGCCCCCACTTCAAGAGCATAGTAAAGTCATGTAGAACTCAGAGAAGCTATCTTTAAGCTTTTAGTGAAGATTGGAAAAATGTTTGGGTTCAATAACAAACAGTTGAGCATTAAGCTTCTAATAATGCTAGATTTTAATGTGAAGCACTTTTGTGATTTGGAGGAGATGCCCCCTCGTATTGTGACACATCTTCAGCTGTGAATTGGACTATTACTAACTGTCATTTCCTTCGAAAGTTACCTGATGACTTGGGGAACCTCAACTCTTTAAGAATGTTAAGGAAGGAAATAAAGTACATTATGCTATGTTCTCTTATGCTTTTCAAGTTTTTCTTGGATATCTACAACGTTTCAGGTAGGAAAGTACATTCTGTTAATGAAAATTTGTCTTGATAGAAAGGCCCAATTTCAAATTCTAATGCTTTCAAAAAACATTGTATAACTGTAATGTTTCTAAAAGGAAAGCATATTTTTTCAATTTAAGTATCAGGATCCCATATACTAACTTATTGTTTAGTAACCCATTAGGATTTGTAGCTTTGAATAAATCCATGTCTTTCTATAATATCCTCTTCCAAATTAGAACGCAATTTCCTTTTGGCAATAACCACATACAATGTCTTGATTTTTTATTGAGAAAATAGAGGTTGTGAAACAAGCCTGTGCCATTCAAGGACTTCTTTCATTGATTATGTATCAATTATGTCTATTGATGTAACAATGTCTTGATTTTGTTGCTTGAAAATAGAGGTTATGCTTTACTATTTCACATAATTTCTTACAATCTTTCCATAAGTATTGATTTGTAATCTCAGTCACTGAGGGATGACAGTAATGAAAAAGGTAATATTCCATGGTTTGAAGTTCCCCTGTTACTAAATATTTAAATATTTCATCACAATTTAACTGTTAGTTAAAGGAATTGTACTTGATTTGTAAACAATTCATTGCTTGATTTATGGATTTTGATTTTTTCACTTTTTTTATTTTTTTCTCAGATTTGGTATGAGATATCTTCCAAGATTTGGGTTCCCTAGTTTCCCCACCATAGCTACGAGGTTCAGATGCTATAATATTCTCGGAACGTTACAACGTTTCCAGTAAGTGTGCTTTCAAACATTGTTGTTGTTTTTCCATGGTGTTAATGCAAATAAGCACTGCAACTAGTACCATTATTTAGATTAAGTGCCGAAATCTAGGTGGTCTTGCAATGATGGAGTGATTGTTTTCTAGCTACTAAGGCCATATGCATTTTTATCTCTTATGTTGTCCTAAGATATTCAAATTTAGAATAAGAATTCACATCTCATTTCCACTGTAGATTGCAGTCAATTTCTTGAACATAATATATAGTAGATTATCTTTTACTAATCATCAGTGGATGTGATCCCTCACAGGAAAGGAAATTAAAAGTGACTTTGATTTCACGTTGATTTGTCAAAGCATCCACATAGGAAAGGAGATTAAAAGTGACACTGATTTCACACTGATTTGTCAAAATGGAGGCAAGAGAAAATGAATATTTGTATTCAACAATGCTCTTAATTTCATATGTACATGCACAGACATATTAGTAGAAAATATTGAAGGGTTGCCTAAGTAATATTTTCCATTCCACTACATTCTTTACAACTTGTAAATAAATAACTCGGAACAATTCATTACACTACTTGTTATTCTTTATTAATCAGTGGTTAAGATTTTGATATTGAACTGGCTAAGATTTTTCTTCCTTCTGTGAAATTGTGTGTTCTATAATGCTTCTTTTCCATTCACTATGTATAGCATATAAAGTGTGTCTAATGGAGTAGGAATATTGGAAAGTATTTTCATCCTTGAACTATGTTACAAGGCAGAAACCCAACAGGGCAGGGTAGGTGCATCCCCACAAAGGGGTCACAAATACCAAAGTTGGTATTTGTTAGTGCCTTAAGCTAGAAAATTTCCTTTACCCTTGCATTAACAGTGAATCTGGATAGGATTATAATATTACCTTTATAAGATTTATATCAGTTAAGATTGATGAATAAAATTCATGAGACATGAGCTAGGATGTCCTTGCAAGGTAGTTGTTGATTATTGGAAGCTATGATGGCCATTATGTCAGGCTAGGTGGTGGCACTCCCTTGATTGTGAGTATGATTGTGATCAAGATTGAAGACTTCATAGTCTAGATTGATTGTTTAGCAATGATAGTTAATGAGCTCATTCACAAAAGCTTCTATTTCACTAATCCTTTTTATAGAGTTGTCAGATTCAATTTCCAAAGGTTTTAATTACACTATAGAGTTGAGTTCTGAGAGAGTTGTGATTCACAATGTTAATTATAGCAGCTATGACACTTGAATGAAGACAGGCATAGTAGAGGTATCAAACTCTGTTATAAGCTTACCTGCATATTATAAGGGACTTGGTTGGATTTTTTATAATTTTATAAACAAGTTCCATGTCTTGGAAATGTGAAAAAAAAACAGTGATATTGCCATCATGTGGCTCTTGTCATATATGGTTTTATACTTTTTCAAAAAATTCTCTAAGAGTTCACAATGCTAAGATTCACTAGGACTTTACAAAGTTTTATTATTTAGTGAAAAGACTCGCCAGATCTTACAAAGATTTTATAATTGAGTTAAAATATTTGCCACGCCTAGTGAGAGATTCATCAAAAAATTATATATACATATTATATTATTGATAAAATCACCTTCCATTTTTCTTATATACCATGGAGATTTGCCCATTTATTATACATATAAATTTAGGGGGGGTTCTTAAAATTTTCCTTTATGTGCATTTGAAAGGTTCAATCCTTATTCTTAACAAAGAGCATCGGAGCTCCCCAAGGGGACACATTAGGACGGATATACTTTTTGTCAAATAGCTTTTGTAGCTACATTTTTAGTTCTGTTAACTTTGGTACATTCATACAGTAAAGGGATTGGGAGACCAGGGTAGTTGCTAGAATCATCTCAATGGTGAAATCTATATCCCTTTTTATGGGTACTTCCAGAATTTCCTCAGGAAATACATCCGGAAAATTTTTTACCACTCGTATATTCTCTAAAGAAACAATTTTATCTTTAGAATCAACATACCTTACTTTTATTGCATAAACCTAGCATCCCTTTATGATGCATTTTACTAATTGGGAGGTTGTTACATGTCTTAATTGCATAGGTTTTTGAATACCTTGAATTTCTTGTCTCTCTCCTTTCTCGTTTAGGTAATTGATGGTTTTCGTTTTACAATAAATGAGGGACCAATGTTTTTCCAACCAGTCCATACCTATAAGGATGTTGTATGATCACAAGGGTAGCACTTTCAGATCTACCATGATGGACTGACTAGCTAATGTTAGGGGACAATTACTAACTTTAGACAACACCCTTCTTTTTGCTCTCCTAGTAAGTTGTACTGACCCAGGATTTTTAAACTTAGCAGCCTAAGAATAGCACTGCTACACTATATTGGGGCTAGTTTAACTCAAATTAGCTCCAAGATCAATTCAAATGGTTATGGTTCGGTCGAAAAATTTACCTCCAAATTCAACCATGGTTGGTTGAAATTTTGCCTGGCGGTCTTCAATGACTACATTAATTTTCACGAGGCTTCATTCCACTTCTCCTATAGTGGATGCTTCTTGAATCTGTGAAATCTAATCAACTCCTTTGTGGTGTCGGAATTTTTTGACATAATGCGGGCCTCTGAATCCCTAACACTATATAGGTGGTCTATTGGTCACTTCCACTTTTGTTCTGCCTGATTATTCATTCACCTTTGATTCACCTGGCAACTTAAATCTGGGTTGATTCCTATTGACATTCTGGTTATTTTTTCCTCTAAATAATCCTTTGTTGATTGTTCCCTTACATCCCTTATTGTTGGAAGTAAATTTTATCCCCTTTTTGTCGGCCCATATCTTCCCCACATCTCCCTTTGGTTTGTTTTGCTCATAGCATATGTGTGCTTTTCGCATAACTCCATCCATGGTCTTTGGGTTATCAAACTCCACTCGTTCTTTCATGAACAAATGGAGGCTAGAAGTAAACCACCATACTTTTTCCCTTTGCTTCGCATATGTAAGGGACATACCGAAGTAATGATGTGAATTTTGGTATGAACTCATCCATGGAAAGTTGGCCTAGTCGAAGATCATGAAGCTCGTTTACCTTTTCCTCATAATATCTTTCGGTTAGATATTTCTCTTTAAAATACCTTTGGAAATTTTCTGAGGTTATGATTTGTTCATTTACTCCGTGAACTGTTTTTACTTCCTCCCATGACAAGATGGCTTTCCCTTGTAGTTGAACTATGGCTAGGTGAGCCTTGAGATTATCGTCGTACTCATATAGTTGAAAATATTTTCTCATATTGATGAGCCAGGCTTTCACTGCTTCTTCCTGTTGACCATCAAAGATTGGGGGCTTTACTTTTCGAAACTCCCCTTGAAGTTCCATTTTCTGTCTTTTTTGTGTTTTGTGCCCCAACATATTATCTGATTCTTCTTCATGATTCACTTTGCCACCTTATGTTTCCACATTATCGGTTCGAAATTATTACTCTCCATTCATATTGTCATGCTCTAGAATAGGAATGAGTGCCCGATGATTCTGTCCCTCTGTTAGACTTTTCATAATATTTTCTTGCTCCTGCATCAATCTTTCATTATCTTCCCATAGTTGGGCCATCTCATCCTTCAACTCTTGTAATGTTTCGATGAAGCCTGTGTTGGTGTTTCACGGCTCATTACCTAACTGCATCCATACCTCAGGATTTCCTTCTTGAAATGATGTTGGCCATGTTCCCATTACAGATCTGTTTGGTGGATTTCCAGTTCTCCTCAAGCTGACTCCTTCTCGACTTCCTCTATGCATATCACAAATGTTGTTATTGAATTATATTCCAGAGACCTCAGTTTTGCAACCTGAGTGCTCTGATACCACATGTGACACATCCACAAGTTACTTTATACATATTAAAAAATAATTACTTAACTGTCCTATGTTACACATAGAGTCTAATCGTAAAACCTATGAATTTACCACTGTAATTATTTATTACAAACAGATTTAATATAACACTGAATTTATTACAATTCATATACAATTGTGTTGATTATGATTCCCTTAATCCATGACTTAGGGTGTTTAGGTTATACACTAGAGATTTCTCTGTTGATTCACGGGCCACTTTCCATTCTTACATTTCAATTTAATTAAACAATACACTGTGTATTTACTCATCCCTCAGGGACTATCCAGATTTCTGAGCTACATTAATTCTTCTCTTATTTAACCTCCCACTTCACATTAACTAGTTGGATGTTGCTTGGCCTAAATGTGGGTGGAACCTTGCTAGAGTCTTTAATGTTGTACTACTCTGACGATGGCTTCAGGATTTTCTTCGGATCAATAGTCTCTAGTCATCATTTGCATTGGACGGTAGAGGAGAACCTTGGGGTTCTATGCCTTCAGTTTGGTGTGATTACTTGGCTAAGAAAATCAGCAGTGCATCTCTAAAGCCCTAGTTATACCCTCTCGGTGCTCTCCCTGTGGCATCCCTCGGATAACCGAGGTGTTTGGCCGCCTGGGCTCTTTCACACATCTCCTTCTCCCATATAGGAGTCAAATGATGACCCTAAGGAACCCTATTTTCGCAATATGGCTACGGGTCAACCAATGGAGTAGGAGCCTTTCTTCACCAAGATCACTTCATGCATGACCTTTCCCTCCTCAAGAAGAAGCCCTAAAGCTAGGGCCAAAGGACAAGAGAAAGGGAAAAACATTGAGGTTCAAACTACTAAAGGTACTCCCTCTACAAATACTTCAGCTATGGAAGCAGACACCAGAAAGGGTCAACTTCAAAAGGCAAGAACAAAACCAAGAAGCAACTACAACACAAAAGGGAAAACAATCCCAGAGTTGGAAATCCAAGACCAGGGGGTAGCAGTTTATAGAGACTGTATGCAAGAACATGTAGTAATCTACAAATTCATCGGCATCTACCCACAGAGAAATTACTGAACTGGTGGATACAAGCCAAATGGAAACCAAAGGGACAAATTAGACTCCAACTAGATTCAAAGGGGTTCTTTATAGTCATTTTAAATTTCTTAGAAGATAGAGACATGATATTTGAGGGGGGGCCCTACTTCCTCAACTTTGCAGGTCTATATATGAGATTCTGGAAAGAAAACTTCACTCTTGACAAAGAGAACTTCACTAGAGTCCTAATTTTGGTTCGCCTCTATTCCCTGCCAACTTACTATTGGGCCCCTTTTGTCCTTAAAGGGTTCGGAGCTCAATTAGGTGACTATATAAAAATATCGAAGGGCACACCAAGCAGACAATATGTCTCTTATGCCAGAATATGTGTTTACATTGATGTCTCTGGAGCCCTTCAAGAAACCATAAAACTGATATTCAGGGATGAAGTATGGCTCCAAAGCATTGACTATGAGCACATCCCATTTTGGTGCAAAAAATGCCAGGAGAATGGACACTTATTTAGGGATTGTCCCCAAAATAAAATGCCTCAAAACCGTGAGCATGTCAGCAAGAAAAAGGATGAACAAGGTTTCACCAAAGTAGACACAAGGAATACAAATAGCAAGAAAAGTAATATAAAGAAATAACATCACCAGGCAGATAGCCTAAACCAATTTTAGTTTTTGAATAATTTTCAAGGACAACCACTCTCAAATAACTCAATTGATGAGGTGGCCAAAGAGGATAAGAAAATCACAATAAACTAGAGGCAAGAGGATCATTATTTGGATCAGAAGAACAAGGAATACGAGAATTCATAGGAAGACATAGAAATGGAACAAGTACTGGGCAAATCAACCCTAGAGGAAAACACAATAGAAGAGGCACTGGAAAGAGTTGACCTCTTATTGATAACAGAGAAATGGAAGAAAAACAGACTAGTTACAATTCTAGAAGATGAAATCCAAAAAATCAAAGGAGCCTACATCCTTCAAGAGGAACTAAAGGAAAGCTCAAGTCAATCACCACCTGAAAAGAATGTAGTTAAATGCATTCTCGTAAGCACAATAGCTAGAAAATACAACCCAAAAGGCCCAAGTCAAAAAAGAGTGAGTTAAACAAGTAGTGAGCTTCTTCAAGAACTTGGTGCCAGACTCATCAACGAAGGAAAGGTAAAGGCCCTAGCCCTAACTCCCACTCTTTACCAATGAATTGCATCTCTTGGAATGCTAGAGGACTTATTTGTCTAGGGAAGAAAATAACCCTGAAAAATAGACTCCTAGTTGATAAATGAGATAGCCTTTTAACTCAAGAAACCAAACTTGACATGGCTCACCTCAATGTCTTGCAAAAAAGATGTTTCAAGCAATACAGTTACACAATGAACTCAACCATTAGATCAGCAGGGAGAATAATGACCTTGTGGAAAATCTCTCAGTATGATCACACCTCCTTTGTTGCCACAACATACTCCATAACCATTGTTTTGAAAATCATTGGTACCAATGAAAGCATCCGTGTTACCAATACCTATTCTTCCCACAGAGCGGTGGAACAAATCAAGATGCAGCAGAGGATATCTAAAGTCAAGGAATCCATCCACCTTCCTTTCAAAATTATTGCAGGGGACTTCAACATGGTGATTAATCTCATGGAAAATAAGGGAGACATAAGAAAATTTGATAAGAAACACATCCAATAACATGCAACCATCAAAGCACAAGGAACACAATGATTTTATAAGCGGAACCCAATTGGAAAAAATCACCACATTGCTTTGCATTAAGTCAAATGAGAATATGGATCAATTACAATAACTACTTCACACATGAAGCACACCTCGCACTGCAATTGTGATCTCTTTATCACTGACCTAATCTAACTAACACTTAGACAAAATAGGCCTCAACCTTCCTCCTAATTCCTTGCACAATCATTGAGGAAATTATCCCCTAAACAATAGGACAATTCCCTATTTCCTTGTGAAAATCCTGAAGGAATTGATGAACTATTGCAATGCAAAAACTTTACAGTCAACTAGTATAAATAATAAATACATTGATAAATTTTTCCTCCACTCAACTAGGCAATTAGAATTCCATGCATGACAATGGATATTCTTAGTAAATTGATCAGTTAATTTAGAGGTCAATGATTTAACAATAGTCATTAATTCTCAACTAAACTTTTATTGACTCTATTAATGACTGCAGCTCAAATAACTCAGTTGAACTAACAATAACCCCTCTAGATTGCTATATTTTAGCAATCAACCCATGAAAAACTCTACTTCTAGCCTAAAAACTCAAATTTATTGATTTAGATAGGAGACAAGGCCATATCACTCCATGTAACTACAATCCAAGTGATCTTGTTAATGTGGAAAATCAAATTTCTCAATTAAACTAAGGCATAAGTCAAATGAAGCCATTTGGTGCTAAATTTTAACACTCCCTCTTAACAAGCAAAGGAGTATGCAAAATCCCAATCCTACTTCTCTATAGGAATGCATTGTAACACAATTAACAGTCTCCCTCACTATCAGTGTTTCTACTGCAACAGCTGCAACTAAGAAGCATTCAAAATCTCGAATCAACTGTGTATCTAAGCCTCAATTGTCACGTGAGTCTTTGACTACTACTAACCTTCAACTATCACTGAAGATATGACTATATCAACTCACATTTATCCTTCTACTACTAAATACTGTGTGCTCCTTTAGCAAGTGTAATTGTGTAAGAGAAGAGTATACTGCAAATGTTGATACTCTCCTATCAATCCTACCCAAATATTTGTAACTCTGGGACTAAAGGTATACATCGCCCCACCTCACTCCTGGAGGTATAGTTGCATGCATTGAGAAATATACCTCTAGATTGTAGATATTTTTAACTCGAACGCAAATTTATTTTACCGGTACAGTAGCAACATGCTTCATAAAATATTTCCATTTACTGAACATGACATCATATCCATAGTCTTCTAGTACTGATACAAAAACTAGATTTTTATTCATACAAGGAACATACATTAGTCATGTAGGTCAAGATGGGAGCTTGAATCCCTCTTAAAGGTGATGCGAGGAGAATGTTTCCTTGCCTCCATCACCTCTGTATGTTTCCAAGAGGCCATGTATATATTGATGATTCTAGAACTAAGTTACAAGGATACTAGACATGAAAGGCAACATGAGGAAGACATCACAATGTTTGCAAGTTCACTATACGGAGGGTTTCATGTTAAGGGAATGTAGCCCAACCTTGATTATCTAGCACACATTTCCACCGTTTGAAATGACAAGTGATCACAAGTGCTCACGTGAAGATTGCAGTGTGGAAACCATGGAGTGGACCTTCGAAGTTCAAGGTGGAACATGTCCAGTAGCACGAAAGGAAATGTACATAGCTTGCAATATTACGTAGCTCATATTTCTAGGATGCGTGGAGATTTATTGAAAGGCCAAACAATAATTAATAACATTACCTCTCTGCAAGGTGGCACCCAACACCTATATAGGTGCAACCATGAAAACATAATGGAGATTAGTAATTGATTCCAATACCACTAATACATGAACTAATGCCTTGAGTTCCACAATTTTACCACAAAAGGGAAAGTACATGAATAATTCAAACGAGTAACATACTTTATAGATGTTTATGGATTTTGACATTGTAGAAATAAACTACTAAGGGTCAACATCAAGCCATAAAACATTATAGTAGGATGATGGTTCAAAGATACTTTAAATGCGAGTAGCAATAGGTAAGGGTATGTGCTTACTAATTTGTACACATATTGCGAGATAGATGTTAAGTTCCATACCCTTAAAATAGAGATTGATAGGCAGACTTTCTTATACCCATAGTGTATAGTTTTACCCAAACCATTACACCAAAGGTAAGGGGTGGATAAAAATACATGTATTTAATACAGTATAAAGTGGAAAGGTAGAACTTATGTAGCAGATGGTGAGCAAAGACAACATAGGAGTTGGTGAAGGGACATGAGAATGACGCCTTTGTAGCATTTATGGATTGATTTGAATGGTATTGCATGGCAAAGTTAATAAAGATAATACACCATAAGGTATTATAAAGCTGTTAGGAAGTGCATTTAAATCATAACTAAGCAAATGGAATAATTATGACATTGCAACCATTACCAAAATATAACCTTTAATTAGTTAAATGGGTGGTTTCCCTATATGTATGCAATGTTTACACGGGACCTAAAACTAAAAGAATAATCTAAGGGGGAGGAAGGTGAATGTAATTCTCTAGGAATAAAAAACAAAAAAAAAATTGGATTTTACTCTATGAACATATATCTGAAAAATATCAAAACAAAGTCTCTCCCAATCTCGTAGCTTGTCTCTTCAATTAACTAAATATTTATAGCTATTCCAAGAATTGGGAAGGCCAAGGAAATCTAAGCTCATATGTTCAAATGAGGCCAAATTTTCTCCTACTCCTACAAGTTCATCTCGAACCTGAGTGAACCTGGATAGGTATTGAGGAATGGTTTCATTTTTCTTCATGCGTATGTTCCTAAGGTTGTGTCTCAATGCCAATTTCCTAGAATCATTGTTCTTCTAGAATAGATTTGTGAGATTTTCCACATTGCAAAAGGAGTCTCCTTTCCATGCATGTTTGAAACACATGATCTCAAACATCCTCTCGAATAACCCTCCCAACTTTTTCTATGTCTTTCCTTCATTGAGAAAGATATTATGCATCTGATGCTACTGGTTTTGGAATATCAACTTGTGTGTATCCCATACTCCATTATCATCAAGGAAATTTCCATCTTGTATTTCCATGGACACTAATTCGAGGTTTCCTCCAATGCATACTCAAGCCTAAATCCATTGAAAGACACTCTTAATGCATTAAAGAAGATCTACACCAAAAAGTATGCAAATCAAAATTATTCTAAGAGAAGATCTCGAACAAGGTTTCTATGTAGTTTTTCGTAGATCTGATACATGGTAGAAATGGAAAGAAATTGCTACTACTAATGAATTCAAACTAAAGACAAGAGACAAAAATTTCCTCTACCATTCCCCCGAAAAGGAAAGCATACGATAAAAACACATCCAATAACATGTAACCATTAAAACACAATGAACACTATGATTTTACACGGCAACCAAACTGAGAAAAAATCCTCCACTCTGCATTAATTCATATGAGAATATGGATCAATTACAATGATTTCTTGTTAAGTCCCACTAACAAAATTGGTTAAGGGTTAGCCAAGTTAGCAAGGCCTAGGACGGGTGCAATCCATGGGTGAATTTGATGGCTTAGATGCCCTTGGCTGGCAGTTTCTCAAGCCATAGCTCAAGCTTGGAAGAACACGGACAAAAGGACAAAAAAAAATTACAATGATTACTTCAAACATGAAGCAAAACCCTGAACTACAATTATGATGTTTTATTCACTAACTTTCTCTGACCAAAACATAGACAAAATAGATCTCAACCTTAATTCTATTTCCTTGCACAGTCCTTGAGGAAATTAGCCCCCAAAAATTAGCGAAATTCCCTATTTCCTTGCACAAATGCTGAAGCAATTGACCTCCTACTACAATGCAAAAATTGTACATTCAACTAAAATACAATAATAAATACAATGACACCATTTTCCTCCATTAAACTAGCCAATTTGAATTCCATGCATGACTAGGGATATTTTTAGTAAATTGATAAATTAACTAAGAAATCAGTGAGTTGAAAATAACCATTACTGCTCAACTAAACTCCTACTTACTCTAGTAATGACTAGAGTTTAGATAACTGAGCTTAACTAATAATGCCTCCATTAGATTGCTATATTTTAGTAATAAACCCATGCACAACTCTACTTCTAGACTACAAACTTGAATTTACTGATTTAGCTAGGGGACAAGGCCATGTCACTCCTACTAACATCAATCCAATTCATCTCGCTAATGTGAGGAGTAAGAAAGAGATGGTGTGGTGAGGCTTGAAAGGACATGGCCTACCACACAAGACTTTCGTGTCTCCTAGAACTGTGCACTACGCAGTCTGAGTGTTCAACCCTAACCCTTGAGCTCGTGAACTATGCAATCCTTTTCATGCTACAATTTCAACAAAAATATCATATGAAAATGTGTCATATGAATAAGATTTATGGTTGTTGGGTTGTGTTATATTCTTCCCATGACTAGTCGATGTAGTTAACTGGCGGGTTAGAGGGGGGGCACAGCCCCCCTTCATTGTGCTAATTGCATAGCATGGGGGTCAAAGGGGGTTTGAAGGGTGCAGGAAACCCCACTGTATGGGGTTCAGGGCAACACCCTAGAAAATTTTGGTTTTGGAACCTATGTAAGGTTGGGCAGACCCACCTATGGTTTTGTGCATGATTTTCGCACATTTTTCTAGATGCGATGGTTTTCGGTCCAAGGTTTTGGATGCGATGGTTTTCGATCCATGGTATTGGATGCTTTGGAATCTATAAATATGTATTTTAACATTGAAAGGAACATAATGAAAAATCAATTTGGTAGACTCGGTTTTGGGGTCCAGGGGAAAATATTTGTGTATATGTGTTTTATGTGCTATGCTCTCGCATTGTTTCTTTTATGTGTTTTAGAATTCGTATGGAAGTAAATTTTGTACAGGGTTAAAATGTACATTTGGTATTGGAGCTATTTTGGCTTCAAGGGGACTCCTTTGTTGTTGAGGGGTTTCACTCGGGCCAATGGTAAACCATGTTCAGTGGGAGATCTGCGAGATCGATTCTAGTGGTGAAAGAAGAGGGCGAGCAGTGGAAAGATAGAGATCGAGAAATTTAATGGTCATATTTTTGAGTTGTGGAAACTCGATATGGAAGATATATTGGTGGATAAATATCATTGGATTGTGGTAGATCCGGGTAATAAACCAACAGTAATGTCCGATGAAGAATGGAAGAAGTTGGATCGAAAGCCAAAGAAGACAATACGAATGTGTGTCTCAGATTTAATATTGTTGAATGTATCAGGGGAAGCTACGACGAAGGCTTTGTGGGACAAGTTAGGGACTTTGTACCAATCTAAGTCTCTAGTGAATAAATTGTTCCTGTGGAAAAAGCTGTATAACTTGAGGATGAAAGATGGAGACTCAAAGAGAGAGCATATGAATGCATTTAATACTCTGGTAAGTCAGTTAGCGTCTGTTGATATTAAAATTTTAGATGAAGATAAGTGCATCAGTTTGTTGTGTTTTGTACAAGATTCATGGTATAGTCTGGTTATTGCAATAGGTAGCAATGCAACTGCCTTGCAGTTTTATGAAATAGTCTCATCCTTGTTGACGGAGCAGATGAGATGGAAAAATATGGAGAGCTAGAATGGTGATGCCTAATTCGTACGAGGACAGTCCCAGAATAAAAACAAAAATAAGTCATTGAGTGAGAGATCTAAATCTAGAGGGAGATCTAAATCTCCATGAAAACATGTAAAGGTGGTGTGCTGGAAATGCAGAGAGGAAGGGCACTACAAAAGGGATTGCAAATCTAAAGCTCCTGATAAAGGAAAGGGATCTGATGATGCTCCTTCTGTAGAGGTGAAAACCACCTCAGATGAAGGTGGGGATGTGTACTTGGCTTCTTCAAGTACACATGTAGATCATGAGGCATGGTTGATTGACTCAAGTGCATCCTTTCACTTCACTCCCCATAGAGAGTGGTTATGTAGGTATGAGAAATATGATGGTTGTGATGTCTTCTTATGGGATGATAGGAAGGCTAGAATCGTTGGTCACGGAAAAGTAAAGTTGAAGTTGGAAGGTGGAAGGGTTAGAACACTTCTGGGTGTTCTGAATATTCGTGCATTGGCTAGAAATCTGATTTTTTTAAGCAAGTTGGATGATGCAAGTTTAAAAACAGTGTTCTAGAAGGATACCTACAAGATGGTTCAGGGAGCACTGGTATTGATGCAAGGAGTTTTGACTGGAACTCTCTACAAGCTGCAAGGTAGCATGGTTGTTGATGGGTGCAATAGTTCTGTGGTTCTAGTGGTCTTTGGAGAGAAGGCCATGCTACGGCATCAAAGGCTTGGACATATTTGAGAGAAGGGCCTTCGAATAATTCATGGAAAAGATATGGTAGAAGGTATAAGTAATAGCTCTCTGGATTTTGATTTCTATGAAAATTGTGTATATGGGAAGTAGAATCGGGTGAGCTTCCCCTCTAATGGTAAGGGGGAAAAACATATATTATAGCTTGTGCAAGTGATGTGTTTGGACCTGTGAAGGTTCCATCACTGGGTAAGTCTGTGTACCATGTATCATTTATAGATGACTTCTTAAGGAATACATGGATATATTTCCTGAAGAAGAAATATGAAGTCTTCGATAGGTTTAAACAATTTAAGGCTTTGGTGTAAAGCCAGATAGGGAAGAAGATAAAGGTGCCTAGGATAGATAACAATGGAGAGCTTTGCAGTAAGGAATTTGAAGAATTTTGTAAGAAGAGTGGCATAGCATGGCAGAATACTGCTCCATATACACCTCATCAAAATGGAGTTGAAGAAAGAATGAACAAGATGTTGATGGAAAGGGCAAGAAGCATGCTTAGTGGTGTCGGGTTAGGACAGGAATTCTGGGCAGAGGCGGTGGAGATAACATGTTACCTAGTTAACAAATCACCTTCATCAGCATTGGAGGATAAAACTCCACAAGAGGTATGGACTAGTAAGAAACACTCTCTTTCACATCTGAGGGTATTTGGATGTGATGCATATGTACATGCTCCAAAGGAGAAATGAACCAAGTAGTAAATATGAAAAAGTGCATATTTATTGGGTATAAGGATGGTTTAAAGGATTGTAAGCTTTGGAACCCAGTAACAAGGAAGGTTGTGTACAATCGAGATATGGTGTTAAGAGAGGTGAAATGAAGTCCAACCAAAGGAACATGAGACGGTAGAGTTTGAGCTAAAGGAGGAAGAGTCGAACTCTACAGCAGAGGAGGAATCAAAAGATGAAGAGCCACAACTCCAAGTGAGAAGATCAATTCGAGAAATAAGGCAACCAGAAACGTATAGTCCATCTGCTTTCTATTCAAATTTTTCTTTATCTATTACTGATGATGATCCCAGAACTGTGAAGGAAGCAGTAGACTTAGAGGATGGAAAACTCTGGAAAGATGCCATGGTTGATGAAATGGCATCTTTGCACAATAATGAGGCTTGGGATCTGGTGGAGTTGTCGGCTGGAAGGAAACCCATTGACAGCAAATGGGTTTTCAAGAAGAAGACAAATGCAAAAGGAAAGGTGGAGAAATACAAAGCTCAGTTAGTGGAAAAGTGTATTTCCCTGGTGCCGGGAATTGATTTTGGTGATATTTTTTCTCCTGTTTCCACGGTAACTTCTATTACATTACTTTTATCTATTGTTGATGCTTTTGATTTTGAGGTAGAATAGATGGGTGTGAAGAGAACATTTCTTCATGGGGATCTGTAAGAGGAAATCTACATGAAGAAGCCTGAAGGCTTTATGGTGAAGGGTAAGAAAAAATTGCTATGCAAGTTAAAGAAGTCTCTGTATGGATTAAAAAAGTCACCAAGGATGTGGCGTCAAAAATTTGATACGTTTATACGGGGACTTGGCTTCACCAGAAGCAAAGAAGATCACTGCATGTATTTTAAATTAACTGGTGACTGTGTTATTTATTTGGTCTTGTATGTGGATGATATGTTGCTGGTAGAAATGACAATGGAATTATATAGGATTTGATGACCCAATTCTCCTCCAAATTCGATATGAAAGATCTTGGTGCTGCAAACTATATTTTGGGCATGAAAATTAAAATAGATCAGACAAAGAGGAAGCTCTGGTCAAACTAGAGGAAGTATGTCGAGAAAATATTGTAGATATTTAATATGCAGGATAGTAAACCAGTGAAGGTTCCTATTCCTATAGGTGTAATGTTATTTGTTGAACAAAGTCCTAAGACACAAGAAGAGGAATAGGACATGTCCTGTGTTCCATATGCAAGTGCAGTAGGTAGCCTTATGTATGCAAGGGTCTATACTAGACCAGACATTGCACATGCAATGGGAGTATTGAGTAGGTTTATGTCAAAACTAGGAAAGGAGCGTTGGACAACAGTGAAGTGGGTTTTCAAGTATTTTTGTGGCACTAGTGATTATGGTTTGTGCTACCAAGGAAGACCAGGATTGGACAGAGTATTGGATATTCATGGCTCTGTTGATGCAGAATGGGCTGGAGATCTGGATCAGAGAAGATCTACAAGTGGGTATGTGTTTAACCTATTTGGAGGTGCATTCAGTTATATGAGTAAGAAACAATCTATAGTGGCACTATCATCTATAGAGGCAAAATACATGACAGCCTCTCATGCAAGAAAGGAAGCAGTTTGGTTGCAGATATTGTGTTCAAGTATGGGGTCAGTACAAGGAGCTATAAGGATAGATTGTGACATCCAAAGTGCAATTTTCTTGGCAAAGAACCCTGCATATCATTCAAAGACAAAGCACATTGATGTTTAGTATCACTTTGTAAGGGATATGACAGAAGACAAAAAGGTGTTAGTTGTAAAGGTGGACACTTTGAAGAATATTGCAGATGCATTGACAAAATATGTGAGATCTGAGAAGTTCTCTTGGTGTAGAGAAATAATGGGTGTTGCAGGGCAAGATAAATGACTAAGCTCTCTTGTGGCCCCCTATGGAAAGAAAACAACAAGTGGGAGAATGTTGGGTTGTGTTATATTCTTTTTGCGACTAGCCCACGTAGTTAACTGGGGGGTTAGAGGGGGAGTGGAGCCCCCCTCCATTGCCCCGATTGCATAGCGAGGGGGTCACAGGGGGTTTGAGGGGTGCCGATAACCCTGCTCTATGGGGCAGTGCCCCAGAAAATTTTGGTTTTAGAACCTATGTTCAGTTGGGCGAAGCCACCTATGGTTTTGTGCATGATTTTCGCACATGTTTTTGGACGCGATGGTTTTTGGTCCATGGCTTTGCACGCTATGATTTTCGGTCCACGGTATTGTATGATTCGACATGTATAAATATGTATTGTAACACTGAAAGGAATATAATGAAAAATCAAGCTGGTAGTCCCGGTTTTGGGATCCAGGGGAAAAACACTGTGTATATGTTCTTTATGTGCTATGCTCTCACATTGTTTGTTTTATGTGTTTTAGAATTCATATGCAGGTAATTTTGTACGGGGTTAAAACCTAGAATGGTTTTTTTCACGTGTTATTAGTAAACTATGGTATTAGTGCATGGCATTATAACAAACTCTATTTATGGGTTGAAAATCCCAATGGTAAAGTGGAGCTTAATATCTATGATTAAGAATCTTGTGTTATGCTTTTTTAAATGCATATATGTTTATTCATATAATAATAATAATAATAATAATAATAATAATATGATGATCTAGTTAATTTTACGAATTGTTTTAATCTTGGCAATTTGAGATGCATAGTTAAATAGTGTTTTGATGCCTATCGATGTTTACCAACCATTTAATTTATATAAATATACAAGTAGTTATTTCAACTTACTCAATATTATATACATATACTAAACACATTTTAAAAATCATTTTATCTTGTGCGTTTGATATATTATAAAATGAGGTAGCCCCGAAAATATGTTTTTATTAATTCACCTTTTCACTTAGTTTATGTGTGACATAAGTACAATTGAGTCCTTTTTCTACTTATTTGGTTGCTTGGTCCATGAAATTTAGTATCAAACTTAACATATTTCTTTTTTCTCATTTAAATTGAATATTATAGTATTTTTACAAAAGGTTTTTGGCATCTTTAGCATCTAGTGAAATTTTCAAGATTAACGAATGACTACTTGAATACATTCTATAATAATTTTGAAATAATCTAGTTATATTGTTTAGAGCTATGAATTAAGAAAGATAAGGGTTTGTCTAGTCCTCAAACTAGTCTTGTCTATTTTGGAATAGATTTTCCACAATTTTAATTTAATTATCAATAAGTATTAGGTGGATGGAATGGATTTAATTTCTAAGAATATTCTAGAATATTCTTAGTAGTAGTTAGCTCAAGGGTTGACCTTATCCCAAAAATACTTCTTCACTTTCTACTAATTTAATTAAATTGACTTTTTAAAACAACGATCATGTGAGTTTGTGTTATGGTTTGTTGGGGCATTTAATTAATTTGTTTTTTTTTCAAAAATGATCATATGAATATGAGTTATGGTTTGTTGGGGCATGTCTTATTACTAGGCCATGGTATTGGTCAATGGTAATGTAATAAAGCCTTTTCACAACTCAAAAATATGTGTGGCTTAGAGTGGCGACGATTGGATTTTCTCGACTTCGGGGAATTGGACATCCCTTCTAAGGCATGACATGCATTCTAAAAATTCCCTAACTGTTGACAAATTCTGCATCTAAAATAAGTGTTTCCGTAGTCCAATGGTTGATGATACTCCTTTCCATCCCCTTTAAGAATCATTTTATTTAGAATTCCTTTGCTTCAGTCAAATTCCACATAAATGCAGATGAATGAGATGAACCTATTTTCTAGTCTTTCGTTCTCAATTTTAACAAAACAACTTAATGTGTTTCCAATATCTTTGAGGAACAATGGTCGAACCTACTAGAGGGGTAGGTTTGGGAGCCTTACCCATACTAAAGTATTTAGAGACTTCATGGAAAGGGGGTTGAAAACTGGTAAACATAACTGAACTAAATGACCTACATGACCCCAGAAACAAGGTACTTAGTCGAAAACCTTCTTCTAATCTTTAAGATCATTGAAGATAACCAAAAAATAACTTTTGGAATGAAACAACAGAACTAGGTTCTCGGTCCAGTTATAATGAACCCAAGCCTGAATAACAATACTTGACGACCAAAATCCATGAACCGAGAAATAATCATATGTCATTGATAATCTATGAACTTTATCTGTTAGTAAAAAACTTGGTCATCTAAAGCGCTGGCATGATGGTTAAATGCTCCAACAAAAAAACTAGTCCAAAGATATCCTTAGAGGGCTTAAAGTTGGAACCCTTCTTAAGGGAATCTTTAACTGACAAGGGTTTTCATGTCGAGGATGCCCCATTCCCATCAACACCTCCAATCAAACATGAAATGAGGGAAAAAGTGGAATACTTCCTCATGCCATACCCTTTGAGTTCATTAGTTGAAATTAAGTGCCTACCCTTGAAAATGAGTCTCATTTCCCCCAACGACATTCCTATTTTCTTTTGAATACTATCTACGTGGGGGGAAACAATATCTCCTTACAGACCATGAAGCATAGGGACTTTCGAGACAAGGTTTTAATAAAATTAGGAAACATTTGGAAGTCCAAAAATTTGAAACCATCCAATTTTTGGAGGGATTTAGGATTTGGAGACACATGGTCCATCCCTATAAAGCACCATGAAAGATTCAAACCTGACATGGGACTCAATTTTTCCTGTGTTTTTATTTGAAACAGTTTGTAGGAGATCCTACACCATTCATGAAAATCTCATGCAAACATTTTCACAGACATATTGCAGGAGGACTTCACGCAAGAGTTTTCATCACTCTTGGGGTTCTTCTTGAGCACAAAATCCACTTTGAAGGAATACCAAGAGGGAGCCTCTAATCCATTCTAGTGGTCCCAAACAAAACCAATGAAAAGGTGTAAAAATTTCCTACATACTTCCTAGTCAGCAGTGACTCACTAGACCTTGGAAGGAGTAGAGATAAAATGAATTGGGCATAATCTAGTTGGAGTCATAGCTCTATCTCAAAAGAACTTGAAAATATGTGGCATAATGACATTTGTCTCTCAAACAGACAAGTCCACCTGTGATCATCAACAAGGGAGGAGAAGTGGTAGGAAGTCATGAGCTTGAGCATGCCTCCATTTCAAACTACAATGACATGGTCGGTGGCAATGGAAACAACCAAAGACCTGTAACAGATAAAAAACCTAGCATCCCTCCCTATTTTTAGTACATGTCACTATATTTTCTTTTAGCAGTAGCATATTTCAGTGTAAAACCTATCCTTATATTTTATTTCTAACAACATATTTCTTTTGACCAAATTCATAGTAAAGCATACCAATTTAATGCATGTAAATATCTGTGTTTTGTAGTTTGATGTCGATCCTTGGATGATGATGCTCCATTGGTGAATTTGTGTACTGTGCTTCCACTATCAAACTAACCAATTCCTCCATGTCTATCTAGGATTAGCCTCTCCAGATCCCTGAATCAAAAGACTTCCAGGTTGAAATCTTTCAACCCCCATGCCTAAAACTCGAAGAATAATACCCAAGTCTCATAAATTTACCATCAAATCTTGAACTCCAAGCCCCATCCCTCAAATTCTTTCTAGTGACAAAGTTTCTCCCCTTTAAATATCTCAATTTTCCCGCGCCCTAAGCAAAACGAAACCCCTTCTTCTCCAATTCGATTTTTTTTTAAAGGAAGATTTCTTCCCACCGAAAAAACCTTCCCACCTTGATCTTATCCACAAAATTTATATTTTAACACCTCAGTCTACCCTCTTTTACTTTATTTAAATCTATATTAATGATCTCTTAAGTCTGTTACGATGTTTTCAAATAGAACATGTATTTATTAGAGGTTCGTTTATTTCTCATTAACTTATTTGAGTCTATTCACTACCTCTTTCAATTAAAATAATATTTTTTGAGATGAGTTTTATTTATGGTTAATTTATTTTAAGATGTTTGTTGGTCTTTTCATCATAGTATGTTAAAAAGGAGTAAATGACAATAGAAACATTAATTTATCAACGGAAGTTGGTTCTTACAACAATAAATCTATTTAGAGTGTATTTTAATTTATGGCATACTAACTTCACCTAACATGTCTTTATCTTTACATGGGTGAATTAATGGTTCTAGGAGAAGGGGAGACATCTTACATACATCTTACATGGTTATGGATTTTGATGTTTTCGTCACTCGAATTGAAATTATATAAACACATTAATAATACATAAATATATGTGTTATTAGTCCCTGCCCTCCGGGCCTGGTAGGGACTATAGCAATCGGTTTGGTCGGTTGCTATTAGTTCGGCGCGCTCCCCCATACAAAACGGAATTCATTAACCTAACTTTCAAATTTATATTTTATAAATCACTTTTTTCTTACCAATACAAAATTTCCCGCCGCTATTTCGACCACTCAGAAGTTTAACCATCTTATTTGGCCTCATATCGAGGCCAGGAGCTGGGCAAACTTACGATAAATCTTCATTTAACATATGTATTCAATGAATTTTCTGAACATGCAAAGTAATGCTACCATTGCATTAGCATTAGTTCCTTAACATTAAATGTTAAGGTGATATATCACTGAACTAAACTAGTTTATAAGTAGCTCAGGTCAAGTTGCCAACATGCCAACACATGTGCTTGCTTCGCTGTCTCGCTGCATGTTGATTTGCATGTTGATTCGGTGTCAATCTTCTGAAGCTCTGAGCTGAAATAAACCAAATTCGCTGAACATCTGGGCGTAATAGTAGGCGGTGCACTTGGATTTATTGCTGCCATACTGATTCTGCCGGAACAGTATGCTACACATTCAGGCAACAAAGGAAATTTTTCAACTACGAAATTATGAGGTAAGCTACTTCCAATTTTAATGCAAATGATCATATGGAAAATGAGAATAATTTTGAATTGCGTTGATGTGCAGGGGGTTTTACCTGATGGCAGACAGGTTGCAGGTTGCAATAAAACGATTGTATGCATACCTTGGCTTCCTGTGCTCAGCATAGAAATCAGCTTCAGCGATGCTTGAACGGCCTAAAATCTCAGGTTCACCCAGTAATTCCCTGCTCCCTGCAATATCATTTCTGTCAGTATGCCAAGAATAAAAATTCATTGGAAACTGTATGGATTTTGATCATCACTTTCAATTTTTGGAAACAATTGTTCAAAGCGCTTTCCTCAAACTCTAATAGCTTCATGCATCATAGCTCTAATAGCTGAAGCCGTTGTTGTTCCACAACCGAAGAGAAGAAATCGCCGAAGGATTTGAAGGCAGGTTCTGCTGGAGACAAGGTATCCTAGGTACTCTGGCAAACTTATTTTTCTGATTCTCATTGCAGATTTAGACTCAAAACTTATTTTTCCGATTATCGCTGCAAATTTCTTGGCCTTATTTTTTATCTGATTATCGCTGCAAATTTATCCGCTTGCACTAGGTGGGATCACAAGCTATGATTTAGATGAGGGTTAGCATCAACTATGTTGCACAAGATGTTATAAGTTATTATGAACTAATACTTTGTGCATGTGCAA
>APFE030256364.1:0-17942 GCA_000404065.3 Pinus taeda
ATATTGACTCATTCTTCACACATGTAATTGGTTTGGTCACACAGATGAGGACTCATGGAGAAACCATTGAAGAAAGGAGGATTGTGGAGAAAATATTGAGGGTCTTACCCTCAAAGTTTGATGCAATAGTCACCACCATTGAAGAGACAAAGGATCTCTCAAACTTTTCAGTTGATGAGCTACATGCATCACTGATAACACATGAGCAGAGATTGAGTAGGAATGAAAACTCATCTCTAGAGCAAGCCTTTAAGACCCAGATGTCCTTTGGAAGAGGAAGAGGTCAAGGAAGAGGAAACAAGAAAGGAAGAGTCAGAAGTCAGCAATCCAAATCAGAACCAAGGCCAAGGCAGCAGTCAACAAAGAGAACAACATCGTGCTCAAGGTCAAAGGTATGAAAAATCCAATGTCCAATGCTATTATTGTAAAAAATATGGGCATTATGCCAGTGATTGTAGGAAGACGCAGCATGATATGAGTAATAGACAAAATGCAAATGTTACTAGAGAGAACATCAGCCAAACTAATGTATTGGTAGCTTGTAACATGGCTGAAACAAATAGTGAAGACATATGGTTTTTAGACTCAGGTTGTAGCAACCATATGACAGGAAATATAGCTCTCTTTTCTGCCCTAGATAAAAATATGAAATTAGAGGTCACACTAGGAACTGATAGCAAAGTTTCTGTTATGGGAAAAGGGGAGGTAAAAATATTTACAAAGCAAGGAGAAAGGAAAACCATAGCAGATGTGTACTATGTCTCCGGAATGAGATGTAACCTCTTGAGTATTGGGTAGCTTGTTCAAAAGTGTTACACTGTTTATTTTGTGAATGATGTGTGTACCATCATGGATATAGCACTCAGCGAACGATGCATTGCTGAAGTGAAGATGGCAAGGAACAGGATGTTCCCTCTCAGGATCAGGGCAGATTTGAAAAACAAAAATGAAATTGCAGCAGTGACCCAAGAGGCCTTCCAAAGCGTGCCAAAGGATGAAAATTGGTTGTGGCACTTGAGATTTGGACATCTCAATTTTGGAGGTCTAAACTTGCTAAGCAGAAAAGAAATGGTCAAAGGATTACCATTGATAGAGAAACCGGACAGCCTATGTGAAGGTTGCATATTGGGAAAACAACACAGAGAAAGTTTTCGCTCAGGTAAAAGCATAAGGGCAAAGACACCCTTAGAGATCATCCACTCAGATTTATGTGGACTGATGCAAGCTGCATCATTAGCAGGCAACCAATATTTCCTAACCTTCATTGATGACTTTACAAGAAAGACTTGGATTTATTTCCTTAAAACAAAAGTGAAGTGTTTGAAAAATTCTGAAATTTCAAAGCACTTGTGGAGAACCAAAGCGGGCTGCATATTAAAGTTTTGAGAACTGATAGAGGAGGTGAGTATATCTCCAAGGAATTCCTAAGATTTTGTAGAGAATTCATAAACAATTTACAGCAAGGTACACCCCACAACAAAATGGAGTTGCTGAAAGGAAGAACAGGGCCATCATGGATATGGCGAGGAGCATGTTGAAGGCAAAGCATTTGCCAAATGACTATTGGGCTGAAGCTGTAAACTGTGTAGCATATATTCTGAATAGGTGTCCTACAAAATCAGTGATGAATAGAGTGCCAGAAGAAGCATGGAGTGGGAGAAAGCAAGGAGTCACCCACATGAGAGTTTTTGGATGTGTGGCCTATGCACACATTCCAGATCAGCTAAGGAGGAAGTTGGACAGCAAAGGGGAGAAATGTCTCTTCATTGGATACAGTGAGGAATCCAAAGCCTACAGGTTGTATATCCCATCTACCAAGAAGTTTTTTATCAGCAGAGATGTTCAATTCATTGAAGAGGAAGCTTGGGATGGAAGCATAGAGAAAACAATGAATGTTAAAAACTGTTTGTCTCATGACGAAGATGATGAGGAGGTGGCTGAAATGCATCCCCAAACAGCAGCGCCAACACAAGGACAACAAGGAACACCATTGAGGATAAATGAGTGTGCTTCTCCAAGCACACCACAAGGAGGAAATTCAAGTGCATCTTCAAGCACTTGCACACCAAGTGAAATAGGTAAGAAGTTCAGAAACTTGAGTGATATTTATGATGAAGGAATGAATTCCTTATTTGCCTTGTTTTGTCATGTTGATGATCCTATTCATTTCGAGGAAGCATTTAAAGATAAGAAATGGATAGAAGCTATGGATGAGGAGATGAATGCCATAGAGAGAAACAAAACATGGGATTTGGTTGAGCTACCTAAAGGTAAAGAAGTCATTGGAGTGAAATGGGTTTACAAAACCAAGAGCAATGTTGAAGGCAAGATAGAAAGGCACAAGGCAAGGCTGGTTGTCAAAGGCTACAAGCAGCAGTATGGGAGAGATTATGAGGAGACTTTCGCACCGGTTGCAAGGATGGAAACCGTGAGAGCAGTGTTGTCCATAGCAGCACAAAACAAATGGAAAGTCTACCAAATGGACATGAAGTCAGTATTCCTAAATGGAGTGTTAAAGGAAGAGATTTATGTTGAACAGCCTCTAAGCTATGAGAAGAAAGGTGAAGAGCACAAAGTGTGCAAATTGAAGAAAGCTCTTTATGGGCTGAAGCAAGCGCCAAGAGCATGGTACAGCAGAATAGATTCATATCTATTGGATAATGAATTCGACAAGTGTGAAGGAGAACCCACCGTCTACATCAAAGAAAAAGATGGTAAAATTTTAATTGTTGTCTTGTATGTTGATGATGTTATTTTCACAGGTAATGATGATCAGCTCATCAAGAATTTTAAATCAGTCATGAAAGAAGAATTTGAAATGACTGACATGGGTTTCTTGAGATACTTCTTATGCATAGAAGTAGATCAAAATGAAAAAGGAATTTTTGTCTCACAGGAAAGATATGTAAATCAAGTATTGAGCAGATTTAACATGCAAGAATGCAAGGCAGCGATCACTCCCATAGTGATGGGATTAAAACTCAGCAGAGAGGACAGCAACAAGGATTTTGATCCTAGTCTGTACAAGAGTATTGTAGGCAGCCTTATGTATTTAACAGCAACTAGGCTTGACATTATGTATGCTGTTAGTTTAATTTCCAGATTCATGGAGAGGCCAAAGGAGGCACATTGGCAGGCTGCAAAAAGAATTTTGAGGTATGTCAAAGGTACCAAAATGTTTGGAATTTTATATAATGTCTCAGAACATTCAGATTTGGTTGGATACATAGATAGTGATTGGGCTGGAAGTGTTGATGATCGGAAGAGCACTTCCGGTTATGTTTTCCATATGGGTTCAGGAGCCATTTCATGGGCTTCTAAGAAGCAGTCCATCGTAGCATTGTCTACAGCAGAGGCTGAATATGTGGCAGCTACAGCAGCAGCATGTCAAGCAGTTTGGATGAGAAGGATGTTGAGGAGCTTAGGCCAAGAGCAGGCAAAAGCGACAGTGATATTTTGCGACAATAGCTCAGCTATTGCATTGTCAAAGAATTCAGTGTTTCATAAGAGAACGAAACACATTGATACAAGGTTTCACTACATCAGAGAATTAGTGAACAATGGAGAAATCATCCTAGAACATTGCAGGACTCATGAACAGGTTGCAGACATCTTGACAAAGCCATTGGATCAGAAAAGCTTTGAATTTTTGAGGAAGTGTCTGGGTATGACCGAATGCCCAGCAGTTGAAATTAAAGGGGAGTGTTGAAATTATAATTTCACTGCGTGGGTCAGCAATCAACGCACGCAGAAAACCACTGTTGAAATACCATAAACCGCTGGCAACCTCATCGCACCACCTTTCGGCTTAAAGCTGTTTCCGTGCAAGGTGCTTCGACGCTGACATGTGGGCGAAGAACATAACGTAAGTTTTATTTTATTTTTTTTGATATATGTTTTTGAGACAGCGTTGACTCCATTTTTTTGTTATGTGTTACACACGGGGATTGCAATGTGTGTTATGTAATGGCACATGAAGAAAATTGAAACAGGGGTCCGCAGCACCAAAAGATAAAAACGTGAAATCGCACACGTAAAAAATGGGAATTGTATTCGCAGCAGCGAACAAATGAAAACCAGAGAACACACAGGAATGTGTGAGAATATTTTTGGGTTTGTAATGTAAAAGGGGTTTTATGCAGCATAGTAATTTTGTTTGTAATGTAAGAAGTAAAAATTGCACAGCAGTGCAGGAGAAGAAGGAGAAATGAATGAAGAAAACCAGTGGATAGTTTTGTTTGAAAACCATGAGTTGTTTCACACAGGTGAAAAGGTAAATGTGTAAATTCCTGTAATCTTGTTTTCACACAGCAGTGAATGTAAATGAAATATTTACACACAGTGGTGTAAAATTTCATAGGAGGCAGAGTAATTTTTGTTAAAATGTTTTGGTGAATCCCTCTGAGTAAAAGAGGATGAATATGTAAATGTTTTTATTTAATGAATAGAAATCATTTTATGGTGGTGGAATACTCTATGCTCTGTAAAAAAAATTTAAAAAGACTTCTCTGAGTAAAAGATCCTGGTGTAAAGAAAACAGAGCGTTGCCTCTGTGTTTTATTTTTGTGGTTTTGGTATTTTCTCACTGCAAACAGAAAAATACCCAACAGGTTGGACCTCTGTAATTTAGAATCCTCAACTACAAGTCCAATTCTAGTTTAGAAGTTCAAATGAACCAAATAAGTAAACACGTAGTTTAGAATTCTCAATCCTGCCAAATGAAAATTGAATGTAAGGAATGTTATCTTACCAAATGAAAATGGAATGTAAGGAATGTTATCTTACCAAATGAAAAGCTATAAAGTATATATGCCTAGATTATTCCTACACCATGCATGCTTTATTAGAGAAAAGAATTATAATTCATATCATTATTTCCTCTTTTCCAAATGAATTCATAATTCATATTATTATTTCCTTTTTTAAATGTCGATGGTCCTATGACAAAATTTGTGAATTAAATAATAATCATTATATTATAATTGTGTAATTTTCTAAAATTACAATAAATAGCACAGATATATTTATATATTAAACTATGTGAATAATATATTTTATCTTTATGAATGATTTATAATGAAGACCCATTATGATTAAACATCCTTGTAAGTTTATAAAATTAGTATATTAACACTAAAATATTTTTCAATAATTAAACTTTTATTATATAATATTTAACTCAATAAAAAAATAATATATATAGAAATTAAAAATTAATATTTTAAAGTATTTTAGTCTTATTGTATTATTTATTAATTTTTAATAATCTAGCATAGGATTTTAACAATTTATTAAATATTAGTTTAACATTGATCAATGCAATTTATAATGTTTAACTTCAAAAAATATATATTTATTTTTCAATATTATTAAAAAACTATCTAGAAATATTTGATTGCACTCTAATCTAAGGTCTTATTGTAACCTTTACACCATAAAATGACATGTGGATCATTGTCTCACATATTTTACTGTATATTTCAGTAATGCTTTTTTATTCTTAAACCTTCTAGGAAAACCATCTGACGGCTCCCGCCGTTTGATTACACCTGTTCAACTTTTATTAAGGGTCCGGATGGCTTTAATGCAGAATTACTCCACGGTACGTCGTCTCGTGGTTTGGGTTTAGGGTTTTAACCCGCTCTTCCGGTTACCGAGGCACACCTGCCGGTTCCTATCCCTTTTGTTAACGTTGCCGGGTTTCACTTACTATTTCCTCACTTCGTTTTGTTGGGAGACGCTCTGTCTGTGCCGCGGGAAGAACTCGGGTTTTTGCTCCAGGGTTTCAATGACGCCTTCGCCGTGGCTTGCCGTTGTTCTTAAGACTGTGGGTAACACTTTCGAGTCCCTGTTCTGTTGTATTACTGTTTATTTGGTATTTTCTCTGGTACTGTTAGTCAATAGCATATCGTTTTGGATTCCATACCCTCACTGCTTGCAATTCTCAGTTTAATTGGTCTGGTTTATTCCTAATTTGCAGGGTTACTCCGACTTCCACGCTTCTCTGGATCTCCTGGTAAGCTTACTTTCCCTGATAAATGTTTTGGGCTTTTATGGTTTCGTTCCTAACGTTTTTCTGCCACTGTCAGCAGGTCATGATGGTCTTTTTCTGGTTGTATCGAGTCTCTTCTGCATATACAGGTAACTGTCGTTAACTATTGCCGGATCTTTACCTCATTTTTTTGGATTAGGTTTCTCATGCCAGTTTCTAACATCGTTGTTTGGTGTTTTTCTTTCTTTCGCAGATACCCACTTGTCCCCTTCGATGTCCAATGCTGTCCTTCGAACTCGCTGGTGGATTCGTGACTTCAGTCACCGGGTAGTTCTACTCCACTTGTAGACAATATGTTTGTTTGTCGATGTTGAATGTTCTGTGGTTCTTTGTCTTCAGTTTAAATTCGGCCCTGTGGGTTAATGTCCCTTCAGATTATTGTTTGCTCGCTTTCGAGTTCTGTAATTGTATAACCCTTTTCGGGTTCTGGTTATTCGCTATCCTCCTTTTGGAATAACTCTGGTTGGGTAGTCCGTTTACGGCATCTGGGTGTTCGGTCGAGTCGTTGAGGGTCTCCTCGACGGTGTTGAGCCCTCCTCTTGTTATCTTGTATTTGGGCACCACAAGCCCATCGGCGTCTTATTTCAACTGTTATGATTTAAGTTATTTTTGGTTACGTCGTCACTGTGTGTGTCGTTGATTCAACAATGAATCCCCGCCTGTACTTTATATATATGTATGGCTTAATATACTCAAAGATTTCTTTTCTACAGGGGTTATTTGACTCTCGCTCTTTTATGTTATTGTCAATGAAACATGGAAATTCACAACTCCGTTCTCGAATATTTGATACTATTACATATATCAGTTAAAAGAAAGAATTTATAATGTGCCCTGTTCGAATTCTGTAGCTTTCGTTTCATGCATTCGATATCATGAGGGTTTGTCAAATTTTACAGTACCTGTAGATTCTCCGTTGCCGAATGAAAGTTTTCTTTTATCTGTGGGCCGTTTCCGGGACTCTTCACTGTTCTTTCGTTCACAGTTAATGATTCAGGTCGACTTCGGTCGTCCGCCTGTACTTGATTCGCTTTCTCTATTTGCTCCTTCTATTATGTAGTTGCTACTCACACACTTCACACACGATGATAATTTCTAAATAACAAAATAATTCCGAGTTCGTGATTCTGATGGCAGAGAATAATCTTGTGATTCAATTTTACAGTAAGGAATGAAACAAATGTATCTTCTTCTTTTCTGATAAACCAAGATGGTTATGTTTGCTCTGTTTCTTTTCGGGGGAGAGAACCCGTACAATGCTGTCCCTCCTGTTTTTAAATAAAATGTTTTCAACTGTTCTTGGTAAAACTACTTTAACAGAAAGTAACTATTTTGCCAGTTATGAAACTAATTCTAACTGTTACAACTGTAAAGAACTAATTTAGTTAATTGCCCTGTAATTAGTTTCCTAAACAACTGTGACAGAAAAATAAAAAAAACTAAAGTAAAAGTAAAATCAAATGACCGACAAGCCCAACACTTGTCTAGTTAAAATGAATGACCATTTGTTCCTGAATTCTTCATGAGACTGTCAGCCTTTTAAGTCTCCTCGGAGCTGGATGCTCCTGCATCACCATCCAAAAATAAAATCCTTGAAAATAGTTCATACTCAACTAAATAATATATCCAAGGCCCTCATTAAGAATGATTACTCTTCTTCCTAAATCAACAAAGCCTTTAATTTCTCTTCCTTTCATAAAAGGCACCACTGATATCATCTCATAATTCCTAGCTAAAATCAACATTAAAACATTATTTATACCTAACAAACCCTTAAAACATTTATTTAGACCTCTTAAAAGATGAACTTGATCCAATGCTCTACTGTCGATGGGAAAACTGGGGATTGATTTGGCCCATGATCCTTTAGGGTTACAATCAAACGATCCAGCTTCATTCACAAATCAAAGAGTAATTTTTTCCCAACTTCGATGTTTTGCTCGTCATTTCTTTCCTCCTCCGAATGACAAAGCTCTGTCGATAAGGGTTTCACTTCAGGGTTTCATCAGGTAACTAACACTTCCTCAACTAGTTTTGGCATTCACTTTTTCGTTTAACTGTGTTCAAGAACTAATTTCACCATGCATATAATCACAATTATGCTTAAGTCCTCGACGACTGAGAGTTTGCAAGCATTCAGTTGGGTTTTTATACGGTAAGTCTTTGGGAGTCACCGCAACCATTATTTTGTTGCAAACCTTGCAACTTTGATTATTAAAGGGCAATTTATTGTGTTGAAAAGAGCTCAACTGATATTTTCCCTTCCTCATGCATCCCTTCGACGGGTATGAAGTTACCCGACACATTCTTGTCGTTACCCTTGCTAAATCATAATCGTTGCTTGTCCATTCTTCTTATGCTAACAAGCTTATGGGTTTTGGTCCTTTTGTAGGTACTCTCTGTACCTTGGCAAGATTATGTATAGTTCTAGCTCAACCACAATGTGGCTTCTTAATATACATATTTTTCTTCTACTAGGTCACTTATCTCAGTGTTCCAAGCATACGGGTAATTTCAGGCAACCTTGGCAGCGATTTTGTTCCTTATTGTTTTAACTAAGGTAGATAGCTTTGTTGAGCTTTGGATTTACAGTCCAACAATCGAAGGGATAATTTTGCCTGAGTTTTAACTCAAGGTTTTCTTTCCGTTCAATAGTTTGGCTGTGGAATGCCCATATCGACTTCTAAATATATACAGTAATTATTGGATTTAGATAACTGTTATTGTTTTAGTCCTGTTGTGACCAAAACGTGCATGTAGATTTTCTTACTGTTTAATTGGATCTATTTTGTACTTATAAATTGATATTATAGAGGTTAATGTGCCCTTATCATCCTTCCCTTAGAATTGGGGTTTGAACTTAAATTTTCAATTTACCAATTATATTTACCACCGTTAACATTACTTATGTTCTGTTATTTTATGGCAGCCATTGGGTTAATATCTATTCTTTGTATAAATCTGTATAATGCTTATTAATTCAGTTGCTGCCTCGAGTCACAGATTGAGGTCCTTCTCTGACCGTTTCTTGGCCCACAAGGATACAATCATTCAGGGTAGTGAACTACTCCACTCTAGTTTACTCTGGAGAGGACTAACCCTACCCCTGTTACATTTGCAAGACAAATTCTTTGCTAATGCAAAAAAAAATCAATATAGTTGTAATATTTACTATTTATTTGTTCCTTCCCTGTGAGGCTGTTTCTGCGTTTACAGACAATACTAAACTAGACATAAATTTCTTGTAACTTACATTTACATACTATACTTATTCACTACATATAATGCAATGAAACCCGTATTTTCCTTTTAGCACTAGCAGATAATTAAAAACACAGTTCACATCTAAAGAAAATATGCACAAAATAGTTATCTGTGAATTTCTTTGCAGTTGAAAAGATCTAAAAAAGATGCTATCCTCCCTTCTAATAAGACCAACAATTACATCTAAGTCTCCCCCGAGCCCCTCAACTTCCATAGTTCAGTGACAGGTTCCTTAAATCGATCTTTCATATATCTAGACCCTCCAAGTCCAATCAGAAACTCCAGAGTTCTGTGTGTAAGGTGAATAACTCCATTGGTGTTTCTCTAGCTCAAGAGTTATACCCCAATTTAGCACTAGGCTATCATCTTGTTCATCTGAGTCTCTTTTCCCTTTTTTTTCTCTATCCAAAGATCATTGCTTTTCCAAAGAAAAGATAGACCCTTTTTTTCCATTCACTGAGATTCTTATCTCTAGAATGTGGACCAAGACTCATAATTGTCACAACTACTTGGAAGTCAGGTTTTTGTCATCATGATCCCTCCAAGAGTTCTACTCTTATGTAAAGTATTCCTGTCTAATTTCTTATTTCAAATAGATATATAGAAATATTTACATTCTCATACGTCTAGTTCAGAATCACATAAGTAAGTCTTTAACTATCTAATTTACCTATGGTAAAAAAAAAAAAAACTATTTACAAAAATTACCAGCAACTGCTAGTTCCAATAGGAGGTGTTACATCTTCCCGCTTGGTTCAAAACACTGTCCCCGATGTCTATTCCTTCTCTTGAAAATAGATACGGATATGCTTGCAGCATCCACTTTCATCTTCCCAAGTTGCCTCCTATGGGCTAAAGTGTTGCCACTACACCTTAACTTGGGCCATAGCTCATTTCTGAAACATTACTTCTTTCCGATCTAGGATACAGAATGGTTCTACCATAAACTCTCCATCACCTACATTTTAGTGTGATTCAGTTTTTTTAACATAAAATATAATAAAATAGAATTAATTTTGAATCAACAAGGGTACCATGTCGTTATCACATATTTATGGGCATCTCTTGCCAATTTATAATAATAATGGGATCATATACATATTTCTTTTGTAAAGAGACGTGAAATATGTTGTGCACCCACATATAGCTTGGTAATGCAAGCTTATAAGCTATGGCCCTATTCTTTCTAGGACTTGAAAGGGCTTGCAATACTGAGGGCTTAAATTGGTGTAACTTGTCCATCTTAGAGTACTTCTCTTAGGTTTGACCCTGACATAAACATGATCTCCAATATGAAATTCTTTGAAGGTTCACTTCTTATTAGTGTAGGCCTTTTGTTTGTCATGCACTGCTTGTAAATTATGCTTTACCTTTCTTAATCCTTGTTCCATTTCGATTAACATGTCTAGTCCAAACATTAGCATATTTTCTCAATTGTTCCAATTTACTCGAGTTTTACACCTTCTTCCATATAGCATGTCAAACAGGCTCATCTTTAATGATTCATCGTAATTATTGTTGTATGAAAATTTCACTATTTGAAGGTATTCTTCCCACTTGTTGCATTACATACATACGTAGGATGTCTTCTAACACTTGATTAACCCACTCTGTTTGGTCTTCTATTTGAGGGTGGTAACCCATACTGAGTTGGATTTGAGTTCCCAATCCTGTGAAGAGAGCTTTCCAAGAGGTGGAAGTGAACTTTGCGTCCCTATCAGACATTATAGCCCTAAGTATTCGATGGATTCAAAATATGTCTTTCATGAATATGTTTTCAATTTATGCATCATTGTATGTAGATTTAATAGGGATAAAGTGAACTACCTTACTCAATTTATCCACCACTACCATAATAAAGTCATTGTGTTTTTGCATCTTTGGTAAACCAGTTACAAAATCCATCATGATGGTTTCCCACTTCCACTCAGGTATGGGTAAGGTATGGAGCAAACCAATTGGGTGCTAGTGCTCTACTTTTACTGCTCACATTCTAAACACTTAGCCAAATATTCCACAATGTCTTTCTGCATTCCAAGCCAAGAATAGTTTCTTTTTATTACAAAGAAATTTTTTTGGTATCCCAGCTATGCAGCATAAGGATTCCGATGAAATTCATCTAACAGTAACCACTTAATTGTTAGATGATTGAGAACATAAATTATTCCTTTAAATGTCAATAAATTTTCACTTTTGATACAAACTCAGTTTGATTCCCAACACTATGGTCTTGTTTGGTTTGCTTCCATACAAATTTGTATTTAAGTTCTCGATTTGTTTCTTCCTTAATCGGTTGTGAGACCTGAGGTTCCACCACACTGTATTTTATCTCATAAGTACATTGTAGCTTCCTACTCAATACACCAACTACTCGATTTTCCTTACCTTTTAGATATTTTATATCAAAATCAAACTCACTTAAAAATGTTTTCCATATTGCTTGTCAAACATTTAAATTAGGTTGTCTAAAGAGATTGGTTAAGATGTAATGTTCAGTCATAAGTAAAAATTCATTTCCCATCAAGTAATGTCGCCACATTTTGAGTGCATGCACCACAATGGTTAGCTCTAAAGCATAAGCAGAGTATAATTTCTCATGCTCCTTTAATTTGTGAGATTCATAGGCCACTACTCTATTTTTCTGCATCACTCCTCCAACACCCTCCTTGCATGCATTCGTGCAGAATACAAATTCCCCTCTTGGGTCACCAATTTTCAGCAATATGGCTATGGTTAACTTATGTTTCAATTCCTCAAAACTATGTTGAGATTCTATGGTCCACTTGAATATCCTACCCTTCTTCTATAGAGAAGTGATAGGATAGATGATTTGAGAAAATCCCTCGATAAAGCGATGCGAGTACCCAGATAGGCCCATAAATGATCTGATGTCTACCATATTTCTGGGTAATGACCATTCCATGATAGTGCGGATTTTCTCAGGGTCTACAGCTAAACCTTATGAATATATCACATGCCCCAGATATTGAATCTGGTCTTTATAAAAATCACACTTTCTAAATTTAGCACAACGTTGATTTTCCCTCAATGTTTACAACACTATCCGAAGGTGTTCCTTGTGTTCTTTCATGCTTTTTGAGTAAATCAGGATATCGTCTCTAAAGACCAAGAAAAACTTGTCCAAGTATGGGTGGAAAATGTCATTCATCAAACTCATGAACATTGCAAGTGCATTAGTTAGGCCAAAAGGTAGTACAATAAACTCATAATGGCCATAACGGGTTTTGAATGTCATTTTACTAACATCTTCTCCCTTTATCCTTATCTAATTATAGCCTCAACATAAGTCTATTTTTGAAAATACCTTTGCCCCCTTTACCTGATCAAATAGATCATCAATTCTGGGCAGCATGTATTTGTTTTTTAAGGTTAATTTGTTTAGATGTCTATAATAAGTACACAACTGTAAGGTGTCATCTTTCTTCCTTACCAACAACACGGGGGCACCCCATGGTGATACACTTGGGCGTAGGTACCCTTTGTCAAGTAATTCTTGCAGCTGTAATTTCAGCTCTGTCAATTATGGAATACTTATATGTTAAGGGGTTTTTGACACAGTGGTTGCTCCTCGAATTAATTCTATTGTGAAATCAATATCCCGTTTAGGTGGAAACCCTGGGATTTCCTCTGGAAACACATCCAAAAAATCCTGCACCACTAGTATGTTTTCCAGAACAGAAAGCTAGTCTTTAGAATTGGTGTACCCAACATGTAGAACGTACATTTGACAACCTTTCCTTATTCATTTACCTAATTGATTAGCTATGATTGGACGTAGTTTTATATCTTGTTTCATTCCTTTAATTTCCTATCTATTCCCTTCCTTCGTAACAAAACTGATAGTCTTTTTTCTACAACTTACAATAACCCAATGCTTTTCTAACCAATCCATGCCAATAAATACATCATATGATCCTAGTGGTAGTATATTAAAAGTTCCTTTAATCTGTTGACCACCTATTTCTAGAGAACAATCTTCCACCTTGGAAGTCACTCTTCGTTTTGTGCCGGTAGCGAATTGTACCAACCAAGTGTTATCAAACTTAACACTTTGTAATTGACATTATTCAACTATCTTGGGACTAATATAACTTTAACTTGCACTGTGATATATTAAAATAGAAATATAGCGATTGGATAAATTACCTTCAAACTCAACCAGTGTTAGTTGGTATTCCACCTGACGACCCTCTAATGTTGCATTAATTCACGAAATTTTCCTCACCACCTCTCCTACTGTAGAAGGTTCTTGAATATTATCTATTTTCTCTGCTCTTCCCCTATGGGGACAATGCTTGTAATAATAAGGCTCTCTGCAGCCCCAACATTGCAGAGGGAGCTTTTGAGCTTGACTTGGGTCCAGTTGACTCGATGATTATGTTTGTTTGGTCTCATTAATAATTACTTGATTTGCTTTGAAACTTTAATGTTTTATTAAAAATTTAAAGAGTAACATATCGCTATAGCTTTGATACACTAAAGGGTTAAGAAGGTTAATATTGTAAAAATTATTTTTAATTTATGATATAATGTGGGCGTACTAAATATATTTACAAAAAGTTTAGTTAAAATGCTTTTTGTATTTGGTAAAATTGGTAATCGGGACATGCTCAGAGGTGCATAACAATGGGTTGATTACATTCTTTACCACTATAATATTCAAACATATAATTTAGATTTGAATCAACAACTTCACAAAAAGCATCTTAATAATGCACTCTATTCTTTACCACTATAATCTTCAAGCATATAATTTAAATTTGAATCAACAACTTCACAAAATGTATCTTAATAATACACTCTACTTTATACCACTATAATTTTAAAGCATATAATTTAGGTTTGAATCAACAACTTCACAAAGAGCATATTAATAATGCACTCTATAATTATCTAATCTACACTCCAAAATATTTAAAAATTAATTTAAAAAATAAAATAATTTTAAATTTTAAAATTACATATAATAAATACTCTTTTTATTAAAATTTCCAAATTAGAAATTAAAAATTTACCCATATACTCTTTTAATTAAAATTCCAATTAGAAATTAAAAAAGTTTACCCATATAATAATTATAAATTATAATTTTTTAAAGAATATAATATATATATATAATATATATATATATAATATATAAAAATTAATTTTAAAGAAATATATAATATATAAATATAATTATAATTAATTTAAAGAATATATATATATATTAATATATATATATATATATAATTTTAAAGATTAATTTGATATAGTAATTATTTTTTTAAAGTTAGAGTTAATATTGTTTTTTGACCTAATATAATTTTTTTCAATATTATATTAAAATATTTGAATGTGATAAATGTTTTGAGTGACATTCTATTCAATTTAATTATATAATTGTGTATGAATTTAAATTTTCAAAATGTGGGTGCCTCGAATATTAGAAAAACGAGATTATAATATTGAAAAACATATACATGTAAACATATGTCCACATAACTTCACACTCTAAAATAGTGGTGTGGTTCTACGTTATACATGAGCAGAATTTAAAATATTCAAATTACCAGAATTTTGATTCTCTTGCAACGTGTGAACAACGGTTTGATTTAAACATGAAATAGGTCATTCTTCTTAGACTTGAAAATCCTGATCCGCTGGTTTGATTTAATCGTTGCTTCTCTAAAGTTACCCTATGAAGCTTTTAGTGCAATTTAATCAACCGGAGAAAGGTCGTAGGGAATGTGGGCCAGTCAAGCATGCAGTGGATTGGATTGATTTGATGGGAGTATTACTTTTAGGGTATTAATTTAGTAGTAGTGTAATTAATTTTTACAAATTTCTTTTGGAAAATTTATAAGAATTTATAAATTAGCATTTTATGTAAAGCTATTAAAAAAATTATTTAAAAAATTAAAAATTAATTTTTTAATCTTCAAATATTTAATTTAAATTTTATAATTTTCAAAATATTTAATAAATTTTATTAATTATTTCAAAATTTTGAGCAGGGATTTTTTTTTTCACATTAACTCATATAATAATCTCCAACCACAAATATATATAGTATATATATATAATATATATATGTAATATATATTTAATATAATTGTTAATCCATTAATATTACAATAATAGAAGAGATATTTTTATATTTACCCCATCTGAATAATTAATGATTTATAATAAGAACATTAAGAACAAACATTCTTGAAATAAACTATATGTGGTTTATTAAAATAGTTTATTAATAATAATGTATTTTCAATAATAAATTTATTCTATATTTTTACCTATTTCATACATAAAATAATTATATATGGAAATCATAAACTAATAATATATATGAAAATTAAAACTTCATACGTAAGTATTTAGTATTATTGTATTATTTTATCTTTATTAGTTTTTATCAAAGTGTTTTAACAATCGATTAAATATTAATTTAACATTTATCAAAGCAATTTATAATATTTAACTTCGATAAATAATACTTAATTTTCAATATTATCAAAAACTATTTTTAAATATTTGATTTGACTATAATTTAACGTGTTATTATAATCTTTACACAATAGAATGCCATGTGGATAATTCCCTCACATATTTTATGTCATATTTATGTAATAATTTTTTATTCTTAAACATTGGAGGAAAACAATCCAAAAAATAAAATCTTTGAAAATAGTTCATACTTGACTAAATAATATATCTATAGCCCTCACTAAGAATGATTACTCTTCTTCCCAAATCAACAAAGCCTTTAATTTTTCCTACTCTCATCCTCGCCCCAAAGAACCCCTACCCCATCCCCAAACTCTAATTTCTTTTCTAATTTATTTTCGTTTCATAAAAGGCACCACTGGTATCATCTCAAAATTCCTAGCTAAAAGGAACATTAAAACATTATTTCAACCTAAAAAAAACTCAAAACATTTATTTAGACCTCTAAAAGATAAACTTGATCAAATTCTCTCCCCAGGAGTTTACCAAGTCCATGTTCATGCGACAATTCCTACATTGGTGAAACAAGTAGGTCCTTTAAAGCTAGGTTAAAGGAACACATCACTGATATAGCCCACAACCTTGTTTTAAAGTCAGATTTCAAGGTTGACTGAGCATTCCTTCAAGACCAAGCAACTTATCAGCTTTGACTAGACTAAAATCCTTGCCCCAACCCCTTTTGAGTCTACCCACTTTATTCATGAAACCTTGGAGATTGAAAAGCACCATGAAATTTTCAATAGGGAAAATGGGCACAAGATTAGCGACTCATGGAAGCCTCTTATCCACCACCTCTGTCTTTCACCCATCCTATCATTAACCCTTTTTTTCCCTTTTTTTCCCTTCCCTCTTCTCTTGGTCCCTCCTTGTCTTCTACTTGTCTTCCACCACCTCTGTCTTTCACCCATCCTATCATTAACCCATTTTTTCCCTTTTTTTCCCTTCCCTCTTCTCTTGGTCCCTCCTTGTCTTCTACTTGTCTTTCTCTTTCCAGCCCCCTCTCTTTCTTTCTTTCCTCTTTCTTTATTATGAGTTTTTCTACTCTCTCCTCCTTTCCCTCCCCCTTCTTTCCTCTCTTAAATTTACTACCTTATTTTTTTCCCTCCTTCAGAACATCCTTTATATTTTAGTTTTAGTGCTTTGGGTTTTTTATTGGTTAAACTCATAATAATTTTATTAAATTATTTATGGTTTTTTTCAAAATTTTTTTTTTAATCACTTAACACTTTATAATCAATGTCTTTTTTTTTTTTTGTCTTTACATCTAATTTTTATTTTTTTATATTGAATTTTTATAATTAATTTATTTAATTTATTAATAGAATGATAGGGCAATTTTTTGTATTTTTATTATTATTTATTTATTTTATTATTACTTTATTATATCATTATTAGTTAGTACCTTCTTAATTTTTTGGTTAAAATGTTCTTATTTGTTTCAAATTTATGTAAAAAAATATTTTTATTTTTAAATTATGGTCAAAATCTATTATTATTAATTTCTTAAATCTTGTTCACTTTCTCTTAAGACCACTAGAAACTTAGGAGATCATTAAACATGCACACAACATTTATCCAGAAACTTACTTCAACATGATTATGGGCTGTGAAAATATACGTACACAAATAACATATTTATCATTAGTTACTTCATACATAATTTAAATAGTTCATTGAATAAAAAAGAGACGGCAATAAAATTACGTTAGTTACTTCTCATTATTATTTATGTTTTACTCAACACTTATGTAGGAGTAAAACTATAAATGTGTAAACCTACTAGTGTTTACTACCCATCAAAATTTGTGCAAGTCCGTAGGCTTCATTAAACAATTAATTTATCCACTTCACATCTAAGTTTATTAGTTCCTACTAATGCAAAACTATATGATTAAATTTTCCTATTGACCACTATTAATTTAGCATTGGCCAATGTAGATTATCATTTTATGGCATTTTTCTCATAACAAAATTTCTAACTTAAGTGGGAGGGGCTAAACTGCCTTGCAACTCTGGTTTTGTATCATATTATTTATCAATTGTTATATGACATTTCTTTTTAGAGTGTTGTTATAATATGATATTTTTCAATAGTTAATAATCTTGTTGGATAATA